>UZAN01039913.1:63419-95567 GCA_900618425.1 Echinostoma caproni
AAGAAAATTGTGTATTCAGTCGGATACATAAGTTTACACGTTTGCTTGATCACTGGACTACGACCCGGTCTTGTGCAGTGGTGCTATTAATATTGGCTTTACTTCGTTCATCGTTTGGTGCCTGGCCTAAGCAGAGCAGGGAACACGCGTGCATACAAATAAATCTAACGAATGAAACGCATATAGGAATCACGAAATAAAGCATTGCAATTTCATTGCTCTCGTCACATTTTTTAAACTCAACCGTTTGATGTCATATTACTACCATTCCTCACAATTTGGTGAATCAAACATTATCATGTATAAAACAAAAATTCAGGTGTGAATCGAAGTAAGTGTTCTACCTAGACGATATCAGTTTTCTGTCAACACGCTGACGTTTTTTCATAGAAGTGTGGGATCAATTAAGATGTGGAAAGTTCGATTCAGAAAAGATACATTCGCTGGTAAATGGATCCGCATTCCTTATCCCTATCCACAGATCACAGTGATTCGAAATACACTGAAAACCTTGACGGCATTTGTACACGTTTTACGGCAATCAATTACTGGACAATAGAACAAATAGTTTAAAGAAGCCCAAATGAGGCGCATAACATGTTTTTCAGGGCTTGATTAACTGATTGTGAAAAAGTAACCGTTTACAAATTTCGCGTTTTGGCATGTTTTCGGGGATAGTATAGTGTCGCAGCCAATGTGCAGGATGCTATTCATATTTAAAAGCCCTTCCAGAAAAGATTACCCTAAGTTTTAAATTCCAACAACAGTAGACGTGATTTAATTCATCACTTTAACCCCCATACTACTTTCGTCGAAAAATCGATACCTTTAGACACTGCGAAAAAGACATATTTGGATATCTGAGAAGAAGGTAGCCTTTCCTTCAGACCTAATGGTTTTCTACCTGATGATAGCAATCTCGTTTTCTTGCTGGGAGTAGTTTGTTTATGGTAGTCTCTTCAAACTTTCCCCTTAAGTTTTTCGTAGTCGCTGGAGACTTGTATCATCACTAATAATGATAAGAACACTTTTCTACGACAGTTGGACTGAATTTTATTGCACTCGAGCTGAAAATGTTTGCGTCAATCTGTCATAGCATTAACGTTTTCCTGCCTGAAGGGTGATAATTACATTACAGAGCGAGTGATTTGCTGATATCCAGTTCTAATTCGATCCAGCTAGACGCCTGAAACAGTTGCCGAAGCTCTAAAATAGAAGTGACAGTCTGTAACCTGCAGCAATTGTAACACCTTGAGACCGCGGAGGTTGTTCGGTTAAATACTTTTGGCATACTCTAGACCAACCCCCAATTTCTACGCATTGATAGACAAAAAATGACTTTATCTTGCTTGATTGTTCTTAACCATTATGCTATGACTGGTAAATAATTGGTTCCCCTCATGTTTACAATTCGCGGATTGGAATGTGTTTTGAAGGAATTGTGCGTAATTTTTTACCTCAGAGAAGTACATTTCTCAAGTTTGTGACTAATATTTCGGTAAATATGTTCAGATCTGCGCAATAAATTGGAGTGCTGTTATCACTTAAGTTAATTTGTATTTAGATGCGTTCTCTGTTTTACACATTCCGATCAGTAAATTGTATGCGGACAAAAACTATATATATATAATAATAATGTATACTAAGCAAAAACACCTAATGAGTTTAATTCGCAGAATGAGATCCATCAATGGTGTTCAGAATAAAATATAAATCTGCTCCACATATTGTCCCTATAGCATGTATAGGTTTGACCACTACAATGGAACTTGGTGCTCCGAGTCTTTCAATGTACCAACCAAAATCAAACTAGTGATGAATATCAAACACGAAGACACATTTGTCCACTGAAGTGCGTTCAACGTTTCATACAGAACCTCTATCCAGTGAAAAATATTTTGAAAATGGATTTTGAATGGGTTGACACACATATGAGTGGGGAAATCCTTAATTGATTTAAATGAATTGGTAAAAGGAAAATCTCCAATAATGGGCAATGGATTCCGTATTGATCACAACCTGCACAAATGTTCTCTCCATCTCCAAAGCATTTCGTAGTCTTTATTGCCAAAGCTTTCATTATTGATCTTGAGGTAATGAAATGCACGATTGGCAGTATTATAAAATTATAAATTCATGGGAAGCATCAAAGATAAAGGAAAACAGACAGAACAAGAAGTCAACTTGTTTATAAACTTAATAGAACACAATAACTCCTGATATAAGTTGGAGCGATGGAAGGTCAGAAGGATATTTTTAGGCGTGAATGAAAAAAAAGATCAACAATTGATAGTTGTTACATGACAACTGAACTTTTGAAGTTTTCAAAACTGAATGTTCATTCTCTTACAGCATTCTGAATGCACCCTGGTTCCCTCCTCTAGAATTGGAGTGATAAAGTGGCTTAAGTATCCGTGTTAGCTGGTAATGTGTTACAACTCCTCGGGTTTGCTTCACCACAACTATACAAATTTACTGCCTTGCGACGATATCTCACCGGTAAACCTATATTAATCGATCATTATATGCGTCAACACCTTGAGTTTCAACTCTAGGATTTCCAGTTACCATAACTGAAATGATAGCTTACTGACTCATATTTGGATGATTATTATTTGAGTGCAATGAAACTACTACTTTTATCTAATTCATGATTTTGCAAACTCAAAATAAACTTCTTTCGGAATGTGGCAGTTAATGCGGTAGATGAACAAGATAAAATAAGATAAACGTGATCAATATAAGCGCAGAAAAGCATGAAATATATCCACTGATTCATCGCGTTATGTACAGACATTTTGTGTGGTATGATTTATTACTTTCGGTTGGAAGTGTCTCTTTTCATTATATCATTATATGAAAATTTTGAGTTTTTGTGGAGAATGTCCATGCATGATGCTCTGATATATGGCTATTTCGTGTTCCTCTTTACAAACACAGAAAACAGAAAACACATGATTCTATGTAAGTCTGACAATCTAACACTAATCATGTGAAATAGTAAAATAACAAGGGTGTTTTCAGTGCTTCCCCTCTGGTTCAATATATTTTATGAACAAATCATAATGGAAATAGTTCTGCTGAAAGTGCGTTGCGAGATCAAAACTGTGAGGTCATAAAAAAGGCTGTATATCGTTGTAATCTTGAATTTCATGTACAGCGTATGCCTATGCGGGCGAGCTCAAATGTTGTCACAATTAGACCCGGATAGATTGCGTGTTCTAATATATTTTTTCTGAACGCATGGCTATTATTCTTCGAACAAGTAAAGTGCGGTAATGTCTCTGTTTACCTTGTGCACGAAATGGAAGAAGCTTCGCTTTTCAACCAACAAAAATACTGACCAATGCAGAAAGGATTTTGTGACATGTTTCACCATAAAAGTCGAACAGCTCAAGAAGATCGACCCGCTAATTTTATTTAACTAGCATGAATTATTTGGTTTATATATCCAGCTTTTGTGTTTGGCTTTCAGTTGGACATGTCAAACGGCACACTGTGTTTCTTCGTTACTGGACGACCAAAAGAATTGATCGAGTATAGCTTTTGTAAACGCATAAAAAGTATGCTCTGCTGAACTACCATATGCACTTATCGGCAAATTATGAGCACTCACGCTCGGCGTGCAATTATTAGGCATGGATACGGAACAAAAGCTGAGTTTCTTCAACTTATTAACCAATAGTTGTATTTTTCACACTGTCATAAACAGTGTTCCACCTCACTTCCTTCCAATCTGAAAACATTAAGTGGTTTTCAAAGTGGGTGTAGTAGCGTTGAGTTCTTAATTACATTAAGTGAGCCCATACACTTTAGATTTGTTTATTGATTCGGCCAATAAATCGCTCCTGTTTATTGTTCCTGTTTTTATTTCTAGCTCCGGTACCGCCAAATGTGAAAATCGCTGTAAACAGAGGTTAGACAACATTCAAACATTCACATTTATGTGATTCATTTTTGCTTATAAAGATAGCATACTAGAGATCTGGTGGGAAGAAATTCAGGGAACATTCATGGTATCTGTTAGCGCAACTCATATATATGTTATATACTACTCACGAATTATGTTTTACTTATTACCAAGTATTATTGCGGAACAAAATCATCAACATATGGATGCGAACTTTTAATAACACCAGAGAATACGCGGTGATGTACAGTTGAAGTATTGTGCCCGCCCATTGAGAAAAGCAACTGACAATAAGGTTTGGGTGACGGCAGTGTCTTTAGAACACGCCTAAAAAGATGCGTTCCAGAGGAGACCTTGATAAAGAACACCTAATCTAATGCCTATTGGGGGCTTAATTCAAAGACGTTGAGGATGAGAATGATGAACATATGTTTTGTTCTTTTCTTAATTTGCAAGTTTTTGAAAAAACCTTAGTAAGGCCCAAATATGATTACTAAATTTAGTATGTAGATTCAACAACCCATGCTTAAAAGTTATGCATATAGGGGCATATTGTTTAATCCTTGCCAGATTCAGACCCTATTCATAATTGGCTTTGGTAAAATCTGCGTCAAACGAAGTTATCCTTTCGCAGAAAATACCGCTACACAAGCCGATGCCACTAGGCTAGAAAATAACTGTTTCGTCTATCACCTCCTCACCTGAACTGAGCCCATTCGCACATAAGTCCAACGAGATCAAGAATCGATATGAGATCACTGACCCCTTCCTTTTGCTCTCAAAAGTAGTTGAGCTTAGGAATCGTTCCTCCGTTGACTGAATGGTTCAACCAAAAGCGTTTGCTGTATACCATGGTATGATTATTGTTGATGAGGATCGGGTGTATGACATGGTTTAACCATCCAGCCACAAATATCACGGGCACCACATATCGCACACGTTCCCCAATTCTCGCAAACAAAAACGTAAATCTCAACGTCCACAAAGCATTATTCTTGTATTGTAATGCTAAAGTTACCAGGAGGAAAATTGGCATATACTGACAATGTAGAGATAATACAGTCCATAAGTTTCACATGTATGCGCTACACAAAGTAAAAATATTAGTTGTCAAGATTTTACGATAAATTCTGAAACAGCAATTAGCTATGTTTCAGATGTATTTGAATTAATTTCATCAACTAACAATTTAAAAAAACTCCAACGGCATTTAGTCGAGAACTATTGCCAATCAATCAATGAAACGGGAGAGGTTATACGCAAGTGAACGAAAAACTGATGGTTGTATTAGGTAATCCAGATAGTTCTACCCTTCGAGTTATCAGCTGCTCTATTTTGATCCCCAAAAAGTAACCGAACGTTTATCGCGATTTCCGTTTTTTTACCATCAATTCAGCGGAAGCACTAATAAAACAAATTTGTAAGAACCTGATTTTTGCTAGTAACGCTCCTTATAATTGTATTGTGTAGTACGAAAGACACTACACTATTAGTGAATTTTGAAGTTTATTTGACCATTGTAAAAATGCTGTTCGTATGTGGCAGATAGTTGCTATTTTTTTTACCAGTAATCATCTTTTACCAACTGTAACCATTGAAATGCTGTGCCAATTTCGTTCACTCTTACTAAGAAAACCTTCAAGGCGTGTGTTTCCATCAATAATATGCCAACCATGGAGCTCTTTAGTTTAAACCGTACAAAAGGCCTTTTTTATCTGAGGCGTTTTGTTGTTTTCTTATAACTCCTTTGTGAATGTCGATTTATTGTTATTTCTTGATGTAGTCCAATTCATTAGGAAGGTAGATACCGGATGGCTTGTTTCACTTCTTTGTGATCACCTCTGTGTTCCGATATTACTTTGCCTATTTCTTCATAGATTGCTTTGTTACTACGCCGTTTGAGGCTGATTTGATGCTGTTATATTGATTGCCAACGTTCTCCAGGAAAAGATACAATTTTGTTCTCATCAAACTGAGATGAAGGACAGAAGTCTGATAAATGCGCGAAATGTCTTCCGATTTTTACCTTCTTACCTAGTTACTCGAATTTACTCGCGGAACTGAAGAACATTGGCCCCCAGCTAATGCTTCTGTTATTGTGTTTTCAAGGTTTATAACAGGACAACTAAGGTGGGATGTTAATAGTTTGTGGATGCACTAATGACCCAGATATTTAGGAATCTGTTCCTATTAGTTGCTCTCATCAGCAACTCACTGCTAAGCATACCACTGGTAAGAGTTAAAGATTTGACTTTACTGTTACATAAAATCGATCCAAAGTGAAGAAAGTTCCGGTTGTCGATGGTAGGAAATGATAATCGCTTTCTACTTATTTGTAGTCCACTGCTAAAGCAGCATTCAGCATGTCATATTGTTTTGGGGCATGAACACTTGATGAAGTACTGAAATTTGGCTCTCATATATCGGATAAACTGAAGAGTGGCTAATCCTTCGGTGTTGATAATAAAAAGTCTTCAAACAAATTTCCAATATCAGGGAACAAGCGGATGGAAATAAGCATAATTATAACAATTTTATAAGTATCGCGAAGTTACCCATATCTGCATATCTGTGCAGATTTCGACAAAACAGTTGCATGCTTGAAGGAGCGATCAGTATTTGCGTAACTAATATGAAGCAGCTGGTATCATGAATTTTGGGTTTATTCAATTCTTATGAACTAAAATCTAATTCCTTCATTTCTCTGTAGCATTACATTAAGACTCGATTGAATTAGTTCACTTCAGTTTGCACAACCATTAACCATGCACCATCGTGCGTCGGTTTTGGTTGCTATCTTTTGGCTGCCCATTTGGATGAAAATTAGGAGAAAGACAGGAAAGGTTGAAAGTAGGATCGAAGAGAAAATCGAGAAATTCAGTGAACTAAAGATACAGAGAAAATGATAAGATGCACGAACGCCAGTATTCTCGATGCCCAACCATCCCCAGGTCTTCATTCACGGAGCCTGACGGGACATATGTGACCCAGACACCTGGTTAGGGTTTTCATACCCTCAAGCCAGGTATCAGCTTGGCCTCCCTTGGCTTTATTCTAAATTGACTACCCTAGTAGTTTATTGATCAGTGAGGCTGACTGATTCTAGTTCACAGCGAAAATTATACGACCTCTCAGCAGACGTTGCACACTGACATCATCGGTACCGTGAGGGACCGACATGAAATCTCCTATATATTGAGGATTGTTGCTCTCCGTAGTCAGCCGGTTCTCTGCCCAGATATTCTAGTGTTATCGGGAGTGTCTTAGATTGTAGGCAATAATCATCATACAATTTTAAATTTGACCATTCGAAACTATGGACTGCAAGGATATGCAGTGGTCATATGAAATCAATGTGGCGTGGTTCTGAGTATCGTTTGTTTCGATTTCCCGAATAATTCGACGTATCCAACAGTTGCAGTTCACTATTCTGATTCGCAGTATCTGCACTGTAGTCATTGATATTCCACGTCATTATAGTGTATTTTTACTAGTACAAAATCATGTAAACTCAGTTCTTTTAATTCAGTCATATGCCAGCACTGACTGTGAATTCATTTGACTTCCTTTTTTTCGAACATCAATTAAGGTTCGCATCATTTCTGTGTACTATCTGACGACAATTATCTAAGCATGGATTTCCGGGTGGATTAAACACAATCTGACGTATGACGTTACATATTAATGGACGTTTTTATTACTCTCGGGCAAAAAGATGATTTTTTCTAAATGAGGTTTTACAAATATTCGACTTTTCTTTCTGTCCCATTAGCCGAATCCCCAAGTGAGTAATTTTATGAGATTAGGAACTTCGTGTTTCAGTCAATTTACTTGAATTGAAAGTTTAATTAACTCAATTTCCTAGATGGAAAACAACGGATGTATTCCGTGCAATCTTAGAGAACAATAGGCAATCAGCAAAAAGCTGTGCACCGGGTTTTGGAACATTGCACCAAATAGAAATGGGCCCGTAAAATTGAAGATGATTTTGGGGTAAAACCGAAACATTGCAACCTTGAGTTTCATGGAGTAAAACGGATTTGGTATAGAGCTGACTTCAACATATGCCGTTCCTTCTGGATAGCTTAATTGACGTGGCGTTTTCTGTTGGTTTAAATGATTGAGCTCCCCGTTAATGGGGTTACACTTTATTATCAATATAATGCATTTGCTGACGGGATTTTTATATTCACCTTTAAGGTCAAAAACCATGTGAGTACTTGTTTCTCAATCATCATATACCCACCCAATTTGTACAATAATCCGTTGACCGAGTTATTAACCTTCTTACCGTCAGAGGGTTAATCGTTTCATACAAAGAAGTATATAATTGGTGTCACAGAAGAAGATATAAAATTACATCAATGAATTAATTGAAAACTTAGGACGTTCCAGATTGAATTATTGACCTCAAAGTGCATCTTATCCGCTCAATAAGTTTTCCATCCTGTTCCAATCCGTATTTTTGATACAAACAAAATTGGAAAACAGTTGGCCAGTCATGTGTAAGGGCAACAAGCAAACTCATTCATTTCGACCTTTTACATAATGTGGAGTATCGGATTCTAACGTCCCTAATTGATTGGTACATTTGATAAATAAATTTCATTAATTAAATTAATGTCGGAACATTTACCGTTCGTAGCTCAATCGAAATCTTCTTATGACTCCTCCTAATTGGACTTGTTTTGACTGGAATTCCGACTGCAACCCACCCGTCTCCTTGGAAGGGATCATAATCATTACACGTTACTACTGCATCGCAAGCAGACCTAAGTTGCACACCGATCAAAATTCGTATAGGAAAATCAGTGTAAGTGCTTCAGAAAAGAAGCAAGCGAAGCAATCGACATGGATTGGAACCAACATATGAGTTACGTTATGCAAGAGACTACAACCATAAACTGTCTCGACACACGAATGAAACTGAACGGAAAGCTTCATTGCTTAGGCGAAATACATTCATGATATTACGAGCCGATTCACAACTTACGGAAACACCAACTTACATTAAAAGAATCAGTATTTCCTACGAAACGTCTGAAATTCAACCAATGCAATGCACTGAGATCAACTTTATCGCATTCGTGCACAGGGAAGTAAGAAATTGTCCGTTACCCGAAGAAAATGAGGAAAAATAAAAACCAAAATATGTCAATAGTTCTTCCAACATAAGCAGTCGCATGTGATCCTTGATACCGAAATGATTGCATTGAAATCGCTGATATTGGACTCCGATGAATGCAGTGCAATCACACTGTTAGACAAAACATAATATGCAAAACGATGAAATAACACATACAAGACAAAGAATGCATTTGACCATTAATAGGGGAAATCCGTGAAGCAACTGAGGAATCAACTAACCAATTATTTTTCATTCTCAGGGAAAACAAGAAACTAACGCATGAAGAATACAGACGAGTCTGACTGACGGAGGCCTCGACAGCACAGTTATATGAGCTATCAAATTTGCACAAACCCCATATAGCATTACTATCAATTGTACTGTATTGTATTTGTGGCATCCACAACTAACGTCTCGCAAAATACCCCTTCCAGGCACTCTGTCTATCCCCAGCTGCGAAAAAATGATGAAAAATGTTCCACAGCAACCCTGAAACTCATCAAATGACTAACGAATGAAACAGAGTTTGTGATGGTCTCCTTCAGCGTGAACGGACACCGAAACAAATGGCCATCAAAAGCATTCAACGCTTATTACAAACCGACCAAGATTTGCAAATTTGCTGCATGGTGAGGAACTAGTGAACGTCGTAGACCTCTGTTTTGAAACTTACTTTCAATGCGACGAAAAGGTGGAACAGAAGATACGATGAACTCTTTTGTGTTCACCACTCTCACTTTCATTGCGGATGAGGTTATGAAGCACTTTGAACCAAAGGTTAGGAAATTTAACATCGGAGTCTGTAAATGCCTTCTGTGGACGACGCATCCCTCGTAATGGTAGCTTCAAAAGTAGATCAGTTCCACCAAGTCATCAAAGAGCAGTTGCTTGACATCAAATTCACACGACAGTAAGCGAACAATGGACAAATCCCTGATTATTCTGCTGATCAGACAGCTTGACGGAAGAATAGAGACCTACCGCAAACTAACCACGATAGATTGCATTCTCAATTGCAACAGTAACCATCATAGGTGCTACTTGCAAATTTGTCTACGAATTCCATTCCGCCGAGCAAACAAAGTTAAGATCACCGGAGCTAAGAAGAAGAAAAAGAAGTTGATTCATTCGACTGTCCTCACCAGGGGTATAACAACCAATACCAGTAAAAAAAAGAATTCGGGTACCGTTACCCTACATGCGTGGCACGTCAGAATCCACCGAACGTAAATTCCGCCACACGACAAAGGGGAGACAGGTAAACAACTAAGCGTTCACCTAAACAAACACAAGCTTGCCCTCTAACGCACTGACCTGGGGGCACAAATATAGAAGCACTACGCACAGGCAGGTCANGAGATAGCAACTGATAATGCAAGGGGAAGGTGCAAGCTAAAAGAGGAAAAATAAGTAATTTTTGCAGCGTTACACTCGGTCAATTCGTTCAATCGACAAGTTGACATAGATACGCATTACGCCGCACTCGGAAAACCCATGACACATGCTTGGCTTATAGCCAACAAAACAACACACAGGGGAAAGAGTCAAAAGCATGCTTCCGTTGGGACCACCAATGTTCTGTCCTTAGTTATCAGTGGGCTTCCAAAAAGTAGCGCAATTGACTCAAAACGCTAAAAGTTTTTCACTTTTGGGAATACAAGCGTTAATTGGAAAGGATAACGTGTAAGGAAATGGTTGTAAGCGGTTTCTTGATCACACGTAAAACGGAGAAAATCCTTTTCTTAACCTTACCGTTTTAGTTTCAAACAAAGAAATGAATGGTAAGTTTCGCCGGTGTTGAAATATGTCGAGTATAATATGTTTGTTCCTATATTTTACTTTTGAAGATAAATATCTCTCTAGATAAGATAAGCTTGAGTTCGATGTAATCTTCCTCGGGCTAATACTTAAATAAAAGGGGTTTACAATTTTTGAATTACTCTGTTGGTCTGATGTGTCATGTTGTTACATGTTGTTTGACAATGAAAAATAAGTTTTTTTGTTCGTGTTATTAGTGTTTGCTTTTGCAATGTTCACAGTTGATTGATTGAGTAGGCTGTTTTATTTCCTGTTTGTGTACTTGAGTCATTTCTAAGGTCTAGGTCATTTTGATCGGTTGCAGGTTGGTCCGGGGTAAGCGAAAGGACCAAAGCAATAACATCTGAGAATGATTGGATGGAGTGGGTACTAGGAATCTCTTGAGAATAAGCTTTGTTTGGTTATTGAGAAACAAATATGATGTTATCTTTTCAATTTAGTAGATATTAGAATTCCAACGCCGAATATCAGTAAAGGAAATAAAATCCATTAATTTGATTCAACTAAGTACATCGTACAGGAAACAAGCAGTGGTTTTGCCGAATGGCAACAAATATTTGCACGTTCACAATTGAAGAGCAGAACATTCTATTTGTTTTTTCCACACTTGTAATGGATTCATCAGGAAACTGTGCACAAAGAACGACTTGTATTGTTAAAATTGTCACTAATATCAATCATAAGCTATCTTGCCTGAGCACCTCCAAAATATCAGTTTAAAATAATATAGGTATACACGATCGGTCAAAGGTGATTCGAAATCCTATCTTAATTTACAGCTGCTTCCCCTTTCAATTTGGTTGCAGTGTTTACAAGAATCATTCATTTCATCGCCTGTCATACTGAATAATATATCTGACATGTATTGTGTGTTATTCCCATGAAACGTAAAGCATTGTGAAGCATTCCAGAATACAAACAGTGCCTTCATTGTTTTCTGCATCACCTGTATATGGTGACTGACACTCATACCAAAACATGTATATCGTTATTTTACATGGGTTTTCAAGCGAGTGTGACAACAATTTAACTGCCTGAAATTGTTATCTTTAGGCTTCGTCTCTTTACAAAAGGGTTTTGTTAAGCACCAATTTTAACTTACCTAGATGAATGTAAATGTAATAATAATAAATATTTATATTTTTACATCCTGTTTTTATTTATTGAACATACAAATGCACAGTCAACATGCAGGAAGAGGGCTGCCACGATACAAAGGCTGCATCGTTGCTTCATTTGTCGACCATTCGGCCGGTGAAGTTTGTTGGCTTGCACAAACTGCTTTTTGGTGAAAGGCAATACCAGTTAAAATAATACCTTGTCAACTATAGTGCACAAATATTACCAAAAATCATCACCACAAAGTCTCTCGTGGCCAAGCACAAAATTTGCTCCTAAATATTCGAAAAGTGTATTTATTGTTGAAGGAAAGAGGTTGCCGAATTTTTAATCCTTTCTAAATATATTCATTTATTTTTTTGTGTAACAGTGTAAACTGGTCACCGACTATTCGACTGACTCCAAATGATCATTTTTGAACAGCTGAGCGGCGAAGTAATTAGATTAATACTTTTGGCGTCTTTGTGCATCTGAGTGATCGTAACCACATCATAATGGCCAGCAATATTTTTCGAAACCTTAGCAATATTAAACTGGGACGGTTTAGACTCGGGTAGATTCGTATTATGGAGAGTCTGCTTACCATTTCACAGAGCCAGGCTTCTGTGACAGAACACTGACGAGTGAAATGTCCTGAACTGTTTAAGCAATGAAACCTGTTTATGAAGAGGGCACAAACTGAGATCGAAGCTTCCGTACATTCCGATTTCTTTTCCATTCCTTCGTTAACTCTCCTCCATACTGAGTCATAAACTGGCATTCAAGGTACTCGTACATAACCGTGATTCTCTCGGATAATTTTCTACCGAACCCTAGTTTGTTGATCCTCATGTTCGACTGTGTGTGCATGTGACAGTTTTCTTCATCTTGGTCGGTCAAGCTGACGTATCTCGGTTTTCAACACGGAGTAATGATTTTCAACCGAGTTCAGATTCCGGCTCTCAGGCAGGAACCGAACGGACTTAGTTTCGAATCCTGACACAACAATAACTGTCTCACTTTGAGAAAGCGATACATATCAGAATGCTGGAGCGATCACCCTCATTTTAAATGAATCAATTTACATTCCAACTATCTCAGACTGTTGGAGGCTATTCGCAATCATACCGATCCTCGAAGCATAAAAGTATTCATACTCTCCGAACTTCTGCATCCTATAGCCTCAACATATTTTCTTAAGTTGATTGAAAAGTCTATCCCTAAACGCCTTCAACGGTCTTTAAACACTCCCCCTAATCCGGTAAAGTTTGCGGGCAAGCCTAATAGATCCACTTTTGACTTAGTCTCCCGCCTATACATTTTACTAATAAGTCTTTGTATAACTCAGGCACTTCTGTTCGCTTTGTTTTCCTTGACTTTTTCAGCATTGTATTCCACAGCTGAATGACAGTTGTTACAAAAACCGTAATCGTTCGAATGCCTCAAACCAATTGTTAGCCCATATCCAAAATCATTCTACGGGTAGAGAACAAACCATCAGGTTGAGGAATGATTCATCCTAACCCTTGTGAAAAACTCTGGAGTTATTCAGAGAAATGTACTATCCCTATGCTTATTCCTCACGTACATTTCGATATGCCATTTTTATCTCCTGTACCGGCTTTGAAATATGCAAATCGTGTTGTGCTGAGCAATCCACCTCTTTCTCCTGAGATCCAAGCCAATTCACTGACGATATTGGTCAAATTTGGCCATTTATCTCCTTAGCTGGATAAACCTAAGCAGTACTGGTTGATTGTGATGCACTGAAATATTTTCTTTATGATCAAATGAAGTTTCACTATATTTCTTACTTGTTTTAATGCTTCATGCATGGACAATAATTTAGACTTCAGAAAAGATGCGTGACTCCAAGGTTTAGTTCATGCAACTCCTTCCTAAGAGCCCGAATCTCAACGTGATTGAAAATCTGTTTTCTGTTTTGCAGAGAGAGGTCAATGGGCTACCTACACATTGAACATTGGAGGCAAAAGTGCGATACGTAATGGAGCGCAAAATAGAAATTGACTTCATAACAAAGTTGGTTGATTCCATGCCGAAGAGACTCGAAAAAGTCCTAAAGAACAAGGGCAGACCAATCGACTATTAGTGTACATAAACTTCCAATCCTAGTTATTATCTATGCTAATTTGTTGTAAATAAAACCTGTTCTATTCCCTTAACTTACCTCCTAACTCTTCATGCTATAGGTCAACCACTACTGATGAAATGGGAGTATCCTGTACATTCGGAGTTATTCCATCTGCTGAGTATAAACGATTGAGGAAAATCAATGCTACAAAGACTCACCAAGGCTTGTTTATTATTATTTGGAACAAAAATTACTCTAGTATAAATACTATTGCCTATACGAACACACAAATGTTTCACAGGGACCTGTTGCTTCAGTTTCCATTAGACCTCTACATCGAAACATGTTTAATTTTTAAATAGTTTTGCACGCTTTCCGTATTGGACAGACCCCACAGTGATAAATAGCAATTATGTATCTAGGATGAACTCTATCATATATCCTAGTCTAACGGCAGATAAAAATCTTCGTTGGTCAAGACACATCCACAACTGCATCGCTAAACTGCGGCACCTATCATTTCAAATCAGAAAACTCCGACGGTTTTGAGCATCCAGCCAGTTAATTCTGGGTCTGCATGTCAGAGTGTTCTTCCCCATTTTACTTTATTTATCCTTAGTCATTTCCCCTAGATTATTCAACAAGGTTTTCTAAGTTACCACTTTTAACCGCGTTTCTTCAATTATTGTGAACGAGTTAACTGTGAAAATTTGGTATTAAGAATAGTATTGATTACCGGAAGAAGAGAACCCGTACTGTAATGCCCAGAACTGGATTGGATCCAACCCGAACTGTGGCCACCAATGCAATACACGAAGAATCGCTAGCAGCAAATGCTTAGGTTCATTGATAGAACTAGGGCATGTGATATAGAAAGCAATAAACCATGTCATTGGTTGAAAGACCGTCGTCTAATCATGTGACCGTTCGCGCAGACGCATCACATATACTAACTAGGATGTAAAGTTCCCCCGGTTCACCACTGGCCGAGCTTCCTGAACTGTTTTTGGATGACACGAAGCTGTACCTGGTCGTGCTTGGAATGCGATGACGAATGTTTTGATCACCACACTATCTTTAGGAGCATTGCATAACTTCCTGTGCGATGAGGTTTCTCACAGATCCTGACCAACATTCGCACGTAGAACCGGCAGGTTGCCATTCCCATCCCATTAAAGGCTCTCAGTTCCTCCAAATTTCATCGCCTACAAACACATACGAAAATTCACTTAAATTCTATCTTGCTGGTTTACTCACAAACAAAGAGAGAGTAACAATTCGTGTTAACCTCACACTATGAACTACTCCTTTTTCTGTAGACACTTCTCCGTTCAATATGTTCTCAGTGACGGTTGACGTGTATAGTGCTCTAACTAAAATTTAATCTTCACCTTTCGCAAAGATTATGTACAATACAATACAGCAAACTACAGTCAGTTCTCCGGCAACTGAATATCTAATATCCAAGGTTTATCATCAATACCACGTTTATCCACAGGCAAATTTTATTCTTCTTCTTGTCGATGTAGGCAAACCGTTTCCGACATTACTCCGTTTTGGTACCTAACATATTTTATAACGTTTCCGAATATAATTAATCTTCGCTCATGAGTGACGATAGGCAAGCATAGAAACACAAATGTCATATAACTTCCTTTTGACGGTCATACCGTGGAAGTCGATCAACGGCTGTACAACGTGTTTTGCTGAAGCACGTCTCTTTCCAACCTTGGCTTTCTTCATGATGTTTTGTATTTCCACTGTCCGCAAATTTCCAATTCATGTAAATAAACTGTGGAAAACACCACGATATCTTTTGTGTTATGTGCAAGTGCGCTAGATATATATTCTGGTGTGTGTATTGAGTGGTTTTAAATTGGAATAACAACGGGTTCCATGGAATCTTAGAAGTGCCCGAATGAAAACTGTTCGTGCGGTTGAGTAATTGAATATTCTTCACGGCAGTTTTATTTTGTTTTCAGTAAAGAAGTGACAACCATTGCCGTTCGCTAACTCACATTTTCCTTGCATTATTTAGAGTTGCGCCTCTATCAGAGTGGTAAGTGACAATTTGTATGTACTTTTCTGTCATTTCAGGTTTCTGAACATCTGCTAACTGTTAACTCTAGCTAGTAGTGCACTCCAATGAAAAGGTTGAACCATTTGGGTATAGTGGACTGCAAAGCATGATGCTGGCAGAAAAACGACAATAACAAATAGTAGTATAATGAGATCAGTCAACTTTTTCCGTATCCCTTAACGGCAGTTCGTGTTTAGTAAGATGATTTTAGCTGAATCAAATTAGAATACGGTGAGATTCATGGAACGATGTGTGCCACAACGTATAGGGGGCAAGTAAAACAGTAAGAACGGCCGACAAGAGGTCAAGTGTAGGGAATGCTTGCATTCTATCAGGAATCGTAAATTGGGCCAATTTCATCCTACTGCCGATGAGAACTTAGGAGTTCTCAACTACCGTCAAAATCTACGTAGCTTTTCGGTTCAGCATGCAAATCATCATGAATTAAAATGATTAATCATCACTTTTTATCTTTCACACCAACGTCTGTTTGATTAGACGACTATTCTCCGGAGAGCATTGATTACGTTCATATGTTCCAGTTAAGCAGATCTTTTGTTATTGCTGAGATATACACAAATTCTATATATATATATATATATATATATATATCGGATAAATATCTGGAGTAAACGCACGGCGATTCACTTAAGTCTTACATTTGACTAATTTCGTCCTATACTTATCCCTTGTTATCACCGCAGCNAGAAGTGTATTTTTGGGAAAATATGACGTTTTTATTAAGAACAGATAAACAATGATTCCGAGTAGATAATGCAACCGCGTGAAGGAAACGTTTCGTGATGCGAAACTTGTTTTTCGTCATATGAAGCAAGTCACCTTGATTCTGAAGTCCAGAACCATCACTATCTTGTCCCAAAAAGTGTATGAATTGTTATCGTTGCAATACGCCTAAACACAGGAAAACATACTCGGTTATCACTTAAGTCATAGGACCGGTAATTAGGCTTAGCATTTCCTTTTTTTATTCCAATGGAACAGTCAGAAAGTATTCTGAATGCAATCAAAATACATGTACCTGGTGGTTCGTCATGATTCTGGTTGCTCGCTGACGAGGGTTATTTGTGAAATTATATCAACCCATGAACTAGGAAACATAATGAAGTTATCGTTACAAAGTTGATAATTTAAAAGCCCATGTATGCAGGGAGTGAGGTATACCAAATTATTACAAAGTGTACATGTAACTGATTGTTTAACTGGTGATAATTTATCACGATTTATTCAATGTTTAATTCATTTAGCTCTGAATAAAATAAACCACGGTAAGCCTGTTTTGGAATATGAATACTAAAATTTTCCGAAAAACGCTAATGTATCATAGTCAAATGTGGTATACCGTTCCGTTTATCATAGCACTGCATATCAAATAAACAATAATGCAGACGCTGGATTCTAAGTGTACTTAAAACTGCGATCGAACGAAGGTAAAGGAAAGAGTAATTCGAAACTGTCATTCTGAAACGGTCGTTCGGAAACAGCCAAAAGAGAAAGAAGTACAGTTTTCGCAATTGTACAATGACTCCGTGGTATGTTTCACTAGTGATCCCACATCGCAGTTTCCACGTATGTAGAGATTTATAAGATTGATAACTGGAATTTAAAAAGGATAATATTCATGCGAAATCATTAATCAGCAATTATTTAGTGACATGAACATAATTAGTTTTGATCATAGAAAAGGCACGGATAAGTATGAATCTAGATTCATTTTAAAAACCCTATTATAGGAGCAATGCTAATCCTAAAATGTGTGGGATCGTGCTACTTTTCTCTTCACCTGCACGTCTCAATCGAACTTTGAGAATGGGCAAAGTTAACGATGACGAAAGCTATCGAGTTACCCCGATCCGAAAGAGCTGTTAGTCAATAGAAGGCTTTTATATTTTATATTTTTGTAACTGTCTCTACTCGTTTGCATTGTGGCTTTTCAGTGATCCCGCTTACCCCAACATCCAGTATGTTTAACTTACTTTTATTCACAAATAAGTTAATAGTAGCTTTAGGATCATATTCCTTTTATAATTCCTCAATCCTTTTGTTTCCATAATATATTATCTCAAATATAAATTTATTCAACAAACCTCTCAGCGTAATAATATACGGGTACAAATGTAAAAGTTTCAGATTTGAGTTCCAAAATCATCAAAATCATTCATTACAATCAATCAACCGGAAGCTGCTAGCATTTTCCACCTTGAACATAGGGGAAAGGGTAATAACCATTTTGGCATGTTTCCTTTACGTTCCGGTGCCTATTCTTCAGCTGAGTCGAAAGGCGATGCCTGTAAAGTCTGAAACCGCTTTGCAAATCAATGTTTTTAATGCGCAGTGTGTACAGTGTGTGTATATAATGGCATTTTCATGACGGTAATCTACAAATGACTACTTGTTAGTGGTCAGTTCAGATGTTGTGGGATCTTGTCACGTATATATCGGCCTTTCGGAATATCTTTTGTTACTTGCCGACACTTTCCGCCGCCATGTTTCGACGCGGGATAAAATTGCTTAGGTAATATCACGGCATGGGCGGTGGTGGCCCGGTAGTAACGTCACCAGTTATCACCCCGGAAGACGAATGTTCGAATCCCAACAGCACCGCCTGACTTTCCCCATTTGTGTATTGTATGGTAGCCCTTTGATTGGCCGCTCCGCCCTTCCTGAAAAATTGTATGTTTGTGCATTCAACAAAGGGAATTTAAATGAAAAGGAAAAAAAGAAGATGAATACACCATTGGAATCAAACTAATTCCGTAGACTTCGGTAGCGATGTAATAATCTATGGAAACACTAGAATGACCGCAATGATAAACTCTTCTTCAAAAGGCAAAACATAATTCGAACCTCGTTTCGGCTTGTGCCATTGCTTTTTTCCGACATCAAACGTTCTCACTAAATTTGCACTGTCATCCACCAAACGGACCCAAGCAAGCTCTATGATATATGTATAACGGTTATATTAATATGATTCCCGCACCACATCATCAAGTGGTGCCGTAAATCAATATCAATTTCGGATTACTCCTAAGTGAATGGAGTTTAGTAATATTATTAGCGAGGTTACACACATGGAACAAGCTTGAAGAGCGTGATTGTAAAATATTGTGTGGAAGGCAACATCAGGAGCCTTCTCGGTGGTCAGATAACTAACAGAAAAGGTTCCTAAACATTTCCATGCGTCAGCAGTTGATCAGGTAAATTTTCGGAAATAATAAAACATAAAGTGATCGAATCAATTTTTCTTCTCTTGATCAACGCAAAGCCAAAAGGGATTATTTTAGATGATGGTCGGTTTGGGGAATATAAACCAAGAAGCTGCTTTATATATGCATGTGTTATGAGTCAAATCAAAGGCAAAATAAAGGGCACCCATGAATTCGTAAAGCGTATGGTAGATCATCATAAAAACAATCAGAATACTTTCTCTCTCTATGAATCCAGATGTGTTTTGACACATGGCGTTCCACTACGTCTTGAAAAATTGGTTTTTATTTTCTTATTTCTTCCATGATTTTAGAGGAGTATAGCGCTCAATTGACGGGTGAGCTGCTTATTTTTATGATGGCAGATGTGTCGTTTAAGACGCCTTTGATTGATAAAATATTGAAAATCGGTTCTCGTAGCTCTGGTGAACTGAATTCCATTTCGCCCGTTCGCCGAGCTTGGCTAGTTGTTTGCAAGCGTTTCATCACTACCCGAGGTTTCATCCTCAGACCGTGTGAGGTAGCCGCTTCACAAGCACAGGTGATGTCAACCCGGATGGTGATGAAACGCTTGCAAACAAACTGCCAAGCTTGGCAAACAGGCGAAGCGGAACACCTCTGTTTAATACCGTGGTAAATGTTATGAATACTTGTTAGCAGTGTAGGTAGGAATTGATGAAGTATTGTGACACAATTTATCCTACTGGTTTCCTTGATGTACCGACGAAGTGGAAACAGAAATATAAGTTCTTTTGGAGTCCCGTTGAGTGGGAATAAACCGTTTACGTAATCAGACGTAATCCATTCCCGACATTACTTACTAAGTTTTATTTTCATAATTCCGAAATTCCCGTGTGGAAAATCAGATAAACAAGCATGCGAGTGTTCGTGGGTAGTTTTACCAAACTACAATCTTTCCTCTATTCATCCTCGTTCCAGGGTCAGGCACCGAACTAAGGCGGACATTCAAACAACATACTTGATTAATATTGAAGGGAACCAAAAACGCATTCTAGTTCAACCAGGGTGATTCAGTAGCAGTTAACAGATTAAATGTTCCAAACGCCATAGAGATAAACTTCCGATTATGAATCACAGTGCTACAGATACTCATAGATCACTTCAGAAACTTAACACTAATTTCTTTTGGAAGAACACAATAAAACCGTGAAATCGTTTCCCGTTATCATTACAGAACTATTAGCAGGCAAGTTTTCAAAGGAATTATTTTAAAATTAAACATACTCGTAACAAGGAAGGCGTGTTTTAAAAAGAAAGCAAAAGGAATGCTCTTCATCATTCAATTTATTCATAATTGGTGTTGAAAGCTGGACGGGGGTGAACATCAGAAATAAATAAAACATTTCATTTTCGGATTCAATTTACTTATCAAATCGAATTGGAGGGTGCATTTAAACCTTGTTTTCTTTTGAACAGTGATATTGTGGAGACTCCAAAACGAAGGAGAACAACATATTTTCTGAGAATTATTACTCACGAAAATCCTCAATCAGTCATTCTTTTCCTGATCCACGTGATTCCGATTCTTGTATTAAAAGCTGGAGAAACACACTTGAAAAGCTGTGAGTCTAAAGTACTTTCAAACATCACCGATAATAAAACCTACCGGAATGAATACTAGACCATAATAAGACACACCAAGACGTCAGTTTCAGTTGCACGCACAATCGCATTTGACCGGTGGTGGTAGAAAAACGTTATTGATTGAAATATGTATCCTTTAGAATGAAAATTCACACGCAATCCTCATTTATTCCAGTTATTCATACACTACCGCTTTTGAGGGTATATTTGACTGGATAAACGGAGGATTGTGAGGAAACCTGCAGTCGAGGGATAATCTGTTCAAATCAAATTTAACTTAATTTTTCCGTTGCATGCAAACTAAAATATTAAGGTAAATTAAAGAATTCAAGGTTGCTATGCGGTCACTGAATGCAAGATTGCAAACAAACTTGAGGTATATATACGGAGAAGAAACATCAGCTGGAGGCCCAATTAATGCGATAATGAATTGACACTTCGATTGTTGGAGAAAGAAGAAATAAAATCGCTAGGAGGATTGGTTTCTTNTACGACAACGGTGAAGTAAACATAATTCTAGTTACTCCAGGTATATAAGAGAGACCGAAGTACCCTTATGCGATATTTTGATAAATATCGCCCGTGAAACAAAATTATTTGGTCTAGGAGTAAACAAACAATGTGATGTTGATGCATTGCTCCTAACTGCATGAGCCAGTTGAACACCGACGAAAGAGCTTGTTTTCTAATTCTCAAAATAGTTCATATTCAGCTGCGATCTGACGGACACGATGATATATGTATACAATCGAAAGAAAACAATTAGGGTTAATACAAAAATGTCACAAACAGCCGTTACTAGAGTTCAATAAATACCAGGCCACTTTAACGTTTTGAAAACTCGGCGAGATCTATTTGTTTCTGGGGTCAGTAGATTCATATAAACAGTTAAACCGACATGCCAACTTATCAGCTACCTTGCAATCAATGTTTTTGTCTGCATCAAACAATTAATGCCCTTGCTGTAACATCGTTGAGATATCGTTTCTTGCACCATGGTCAAATTTGTTAATATTTGGATATCCATGAATATCTTTCTTTGCTTTAGAAGTACCCTCTATACATTGCAAGTATTATTTCCCTAACCAATTTATTACAAAACTTTGAAGTACATACCGTGATTTCGAAAGGTGAGTTTATCCTTATATCTAAGCTATTCATGCATTAAATGCCAAAAGTTCTCAAAAGTCACAAAACAGTCTTTTGAAACAANNCAGATCAAAGTAAATAAATGACCAGAATAAGGACTAATGGATACGCGTTTCTCCTAATCACCTGTCACCTATAAAAGTAAATCCATGGTGTTAACCCATGCCTTTCCACATTAATAAACGGTGATGGTAAAGTTAAAAAAGGACCAAAGGAAGAGTACCAATTTCGTCGAGATATACAACTGCTCAAAATACCTACACTGCGTTGTCAAATGCGTTCACAATTCGATGGTAATCTTCACGGTGGTGGCTTCAAGGAGATTGTGGTTTAGTGCTGCGTTGATCACATTAACCATCTTCAAGTTCTGAGTTCAAGACCCGTTGCGTTCACGCAGCTCTTAATTATCTATCTTTGTTGGCGACCGCGATACCATTCTTGAAATTTTATTGAACATTCCTATAATAGAACAAACACAAAAGGAATTGAACGCACTTATAAAAACAAAAGTTTGCGTTTGCAGGTTATCTATGACAATGTTCCTCCGAATTAACGAAGGAAATGCCCAAAAGATATTTCTTAATGTATACCACAGCTAGTTCCCTTCAGTCTTGCCTTTGGGAGGGACATTGAGCAATCAGTTGTCCCCACTGATAAACATCCATAATTTTTAGATGCATTTATTGGCCAAAACTTCAGGGGTGACTCGCATTAGGTGCTGATTCATACCAAATCTGAATCTTGATAGATGACTCTGTTTGGTTGCTGGATACGGTGTTCAGCCTGATGAAAAGAGATTTGAAATACAGGGACTGCCATACCGAATTTGGGATGAGCCGCTGTATCAAAATCGTTTTATCATAGCTGACTGCAACCCCTACTGAATTACAATTCGTATTTAATCTGTTTGATGATTTGCTGCCAGCTTTCAAATTTCAAGTTACACCAGGTCATCATGTGCTTCTGTGCTGCTTACAGTTCTCCGAGGACTACGTAAGCGCATTTTTTTGTGTAACTCTGGACCAAATCACGTGCTACAGAATTCTAATGCATTTTATTCCTATCACAAAACGCTTTAACTCGAACCCTCGAAAATTTAATTCAGCCGTATGCTGTTTCTTTGAAACACGCATACGAGACCCTATCGCAATCATGTTCCTGCCTTCTCGGGACCAAACCTAATCCTCACGCTTCACCCTTGACGTGTCAGCAAACGATGGTGTTGGGATTGCGCTAGGTGCCAAAGCCAAACGTGCGCTTCATTACTGGATTACAGGCAGTAGCCGACTGTGCACTTTATGTATCAAAGGTTCAATATGGGTCAACAACTACAGAAAAAAGCATCGATGTTTATTCGTCGTGTCGGTGTATGCGCCAACCGACTGCAATACAATTATATCGAGGATGCATTCTACAACAATGTTTCACGATTACTATCAAGTGTTCAACCAAAGGACGTCATAGTAGTTGTATCAAGAAAGCCTCTGATCGGCGTACATGAAATCCCAACTAACTGGACGGAGATCAATCATTCATCAATCGTTATGCTCGCACCATGGAGAGTTCCTATCATAAACAAACTTCTCGCATGAGTACTGGCATTACCTAGCTTAAGAGCAGCCAACTTCATGCACGCGACGAACTCAAATCAACCACTTAACCATCCGTTACCGAAAATAACCAAAATAATGTCATCAGCAAAAGATACCAATGGTAGTCAGCATCAGTTACAAATTGGTCAACCTATCCGCAGTTTATTTTATTATAAAGATTCCTCTATGCTAACAGTCGAAACCGAGTTAGAGCTTACTGCACGTTTTAACGCGAGTTCATCACGGGAAGTGGAGCTTTTCGGGGCTGCCCTTTCTCCCTTTCTATTTAACTTCGTTATCCATTTGGTTATGGAAACATCTATATTATCATGCAAAGATAATGGCATCGAGTTGCTCCCAGATAAAATTACGGCTGATCTGGAGTATGAAGACAATAGTGTGCTGCTAATTGAAGATCCAGGTAGGTTGCAAGCTTTTCTGCATAGATTGAGTTCTGTATTAGGTTTGCACCTTCAAAATGTAAATTGTTGCTCTAAGACTGGGTTGCTGCAGCACGCAGCCTCAATCTAACTGCGGGAATAGTCCATCAAGTGAACAAGTTTTTTTATTTGCTCAGCTACATCTTTCCCGGTGGATGCATCACAGATGAAATATCAACTCGCATCCATAAGGGTCGATTAACATTTGCCACGTTGAGGCATCTGTGGTGCCGCCGCGAATTCCTGCTTCCTTGTGCCGGGCAGTCCTGCCAGTTCTGCCATGAATCGAAGAAACTCGCCTATTAAGAACACGAGATAAAGATAAACTGCCAGTGTTAGAACAGCGCTGTATACGTAGCATTGCACGAATATGGTGGGGCAACCGGACATACAATCGTGAGGTTTGGCACATAGTTCGAGGTAGCTGCGGTCCCCCAGCAGATCAATTGGTCGACCTCCACAGATTAGGTTCATCGGGCCATGCCATTAAACAGTTTCCTAGACAGGTAGTAATTAGAACAAGGTCAAGAATGGTCAGAATAACACTTGGCAGAAAGATGTGAAAACTCTGACATTAAGACGTTGTCATATGAGTTGTGTCAAGCCCTCATAGATTTGGTTGGTCGGGGGATGTCACTGAATAACTTACGTAGGCAGGTAGTAATTAAAACAAGATCAACAATGGTCAAAATAAGATCTGGTCATATGACTTGCCTCAAGCCTCCTAGATGGGGTCCTTTGGGAACAGTATAATCACTGGTAAGATAAAATGAATGATACAGCTAAATGTTGTAAACAGTAATGTCCGTCTATCCTCTTGACTTCTGCTCAACTTCAGTCTACTGAAATTCTTCAGTTTTTCATCAAATCTAGCTTTAACTTCCCTGTGAGAATTCTACGGGGCCATTGAAATGGACATTGAAAACACAGCAACCAAAACTGACTTATGAAAACGCATGGGTGCACGATGTAAAAATTGTCACTTGGATCATGCTGAAATAATTAATAGAATATAGCCGTGTTTTTCAAAGTTACCATAATTACTACCGATATCAACAACCAATATAATTCTTCAGCTAACATTAGGAAAAGTTCCTGATTTATTTCGTTCTTTGTATGGTAGTTCATCAATTTATATTAGTGGTCACCGTTAATAATTTATATAATATATTTTGAAGAATCATTTGCAGACAGCGTTGACCAACGTAGACAAGCGAACCGCTTGTAACAAGTGGCAGCTGTTCAACCAAAATTTCAGTAATAATCCTCGTCACCCACAGAACTGAGTTGCGTTACTATGCTTGATACGACGCTTACAAAAGTGTCCAGCAAGCTCCCTAATCTGAATAAAAACAGTGAAAACGCAAACACAGACAAGAAACAAAATTATTTTCCGTGTATCCGTTTGACTGGGTTGACTCCCATTTTGTTGAACGCTGTGCTCTCAGAAAATGCAGTCTTGACAACTTACAACCTAGGGACGCGCAGTGCAATTGAATAACATCGGTTGAAATTTGTAGAGCAATAGTGCTTGATACCATAGAGATTACCCTCGGTTCCAATGTGAAGACCTATAATTGTTTTTGGATCGCTATTACTTCAATACACAGTTAAGGAAGCTTATCAGTTGCTTACGATGAACGACATTGAATTCAGTGTTTCCAAGTTCAGTAGATTCTAGTATTTCCGCGGAATTCACCAGCTGCCAAACCGCTCATGTGAGAAAGACAAAAGTATAGTTGTTCAAGAGGGCTGAAGCTACTCGACCAAACAAGACAGGGTTTCATCACAGCTTTGAAGAATGTCCGCCTCCTTAGGTGCGTACTTGTTCGATTGTGTCAATTTTGTTCACACGTTTGCTATCAGCATATATTTCACCGTGCGCTATCCAAACATGGAGTGCATGGTTGCAACATGATCGTACGGTGCTGGAGCGCCCACAAGGGATTACCACTAAGATAATCAAAGTATTGAACTGACTCACCTATGAGAAGTGATTACGATCATTAGGACTATATTCTACTCAGAACCGAAAAATCTGAGGCGACTTCAGTTTAGCATATCACTTGCAAACCGTCCTTATCGGCCGCTGTGGAACTCTTTCTCGAACAGACATTTTAGATGATATCGTATGAAGTTACTGTGACCAAGGTGCCAACTGGAGTGCTGGCGTCAATTGTTTGCAGTTAGGATGTGTAACAGCTGAAACACCTTATCAGTCCACGAAATTTTCGCGAAAAATGTTTATTTTTCAAGCGGAAACCTGATGAAACCCTGGCATATCTCACGTTCCTATATATTCAATGAGGCGAAAAATTTGAAGACTACAATGCGTGTTGTGTGCTGTATTGTATTGTGTATAACTTTTGCAAGCACTGGAGCTCACATTTCAGTTAAAAAGCATACACGCTAACCGTCACAATGTACATAATCAACGGAGAGAAACGTTTTCGCAGGCATGGAGACATTCATAATCCAAGGTTAAGACAAAGTTCACTCATTGTTCGCTCTTTGTTTGTGAGTAGACGAGCAAAAGCGGTATGGGTGAATTGCGGTATGCATTAATTCGAGATGAAATTGGACGGAATTGGGAGCGCGTTGAATGATTGGAATGACAAAGTGTCAGTTCTGCATACAATGGGCGGTCCGGATCTGTGAGGATCCTCTTGGCAAATTTCACACAGGACGTTACGTGATACTCGGAAAGCCTTACAGCTAATTCATTCACAGGAATGGAAGAGGCACGACTAGTAATGGTTAGACCGCGGCGTAAGACTTTCAAGTCCTGTTTTAGTAAACCAGGAAGAATAACCGGGGAACAGTAAGGTAAGATGGGGAAAACACATTGATAAACAGAAGTAGAAATAACTGACTGGGATGCGCGAAACTGCCTGAGCTTTCGCATTTGAAATGAAAGGTGTCGCAGTTTACCAATGCATTTGTGGGTGTGGGTTGACCAATGAAGATTGCTATCTATGGTTACACCAAGATATGTTATCTCCTATCTGCAATAATATGTGATATTTGATCACGTTTGTGCTGAGAAACGATTCCATTATGTAAATGTACTATGGAAATAAGGGAAACATAAGTCTGCAAGAAATTAGCATGATAAAACTTCGACTATGGGTCATAGAACAACAACACTTGTAGATTTGCTCAATCACCTAGGAACGGTTGACCTCCAGTAAAGTTCGCTGTGCAGTTCTCTAAATTTGGTCCCAGAAACAAAAGCCAAACAGTTTAAATAATTGAATATCTTTTTCGTTGGATTTTAGGTCACATCGGGATTGGATATAACGCAGATGGATATTTTGAAAGGGCTTCCTAAAGAAGACTGTCTAACAAAAGCGGAATTTTCCGCTCCTGTTGACGGAAGAGGTCACGTTTGCGACCAATAAAGCATGATCATGGTTGAATTGTCTTGTGCTTTTCATCAAAATACCTCAAATATTTTATCCTTGATCAGAAGCGAGTAATGCACTTTGTGGTCACATCCGACTTCGTTAAATCGCTTCAATTTGCACCGTCTTGTTGTGAATGTGTAGTATCGCAATTATCTTCAGTAATTATAAATGTCTTCATCAATATGTTATGGACGGAACGAAAGCTAGATTTTCCTTGAAACCTCTATATCCATAGTGTCTATTGTTTTTCACAAGCGATGCATATCATATGGCTTTAGATCATGAACTATTATTCAGTATGCCGATAGTCGATTTGTGTTGATCGAATGGGGAATTTATCAATGTTTTGTAAATCAATCAAAGATGATAAACGTTGTGATTGAAAAATTCTCTCCGGCGTATTGGGTTCATCAGGGAATATCCTCTGTACCACCTAGAGTCCAGAACAACAGATATTTTTAAAGGTGTTCAGTAAGATGAAGCCAGTAGAATATTCATTTAGAAAAAAGGTCAAATAGATTGACTTCACTATTCAGACAATTGACTTACTTCACTTTATAGTGAGTCGCATTCATCATACAAACGTAGAGGATAAAAAAATTAGATCAAAATGGAGCACTGTGCTGTACACAGAGAAGGATTTAGAATCCTCTGTAAAGCAAACGATACTGGTTTTGCGAAGTACGCTGAGACAAGTCAAGTCAAGAAAAGCTTTATGAACCCAACGGGTGAATTTTGAGCAGTTTGCGATTTTTACGGGGGATAATTAAACAATTGCAAACAAACAAAATACAAAAAAATACCTACAAGAGTTTTACCCTGAGGTGGGTGAGAATATTCTGACAATTCACTAGTAACCGAGCTAGACATGGACTTACACTGTATCGATATGTGGAAGTACATGCAGGAAGGATTTGCTATTTGGAGCGTGTTCGGGTATTTGACAAGGCTTTCGCGAAATCATATTGCAGACAGTGCCCTTGCTCACGTGTTATCCTGTCAATGAATGTATCACAAGGGTCAAGATGCTTGGAAATAAAGAAATCAACTAAAACACCTCTATCAACTACACTGTTGCGGGACAAAGGTTCAAGGTATTTGGAAAGTAAAATGAAGTCTTTTCTTTCAGTCCTGGAATAAAGGTCGCAGAGCAATACAGCCTGTGCGCAAGAACGCAGCGAATCACAAATTTAAGTATAAGATCATGTGGTACGGCCAGTTTTCTGGGTCTGTATGCATAGAACGAAATTTGTCGAACTTCTGTGAGAGCAGGAATGACATGCGCAGACCAGAACAGGTTATGGATAAGGGTGACATCAAGAGATGTAACAGATACAGTTTATTTGAATGCTTTGATCATTAACCCTTAGGCCAGGGGAGTTATTAAATACCGAAAGATAACGGTCAACGTTTTTAATAATGAATGGAGCTTCAATACACCTACTGATGTTAATCACAAGCGATCGCGTCACAGACCAATCGTGAAGTTCATTAAGAATATCCTGGAGAGATAAAAAAACATCTAAAATGGAGCTTGAGCAACCAATCACAATATCATCAGCATAATTACAAGCAACACAAGAAAGAGAACCAACTGGCGCCCTGAAAAACACTCGATCCAATGATAATAAAAGAAGACTGTACGCCAATGAGTGAAGTGAACTTGGTCCTACGGGAGAAGTAGTCGACTAGTACATTTAAGACTTCAGAAGTTAGACCACACTGAGAAGGACGTTCAACAGGCAGTCTTTGGTAGAGAGAACCAAGAGCGTTTACATACTGGAGAAACGTAAAACGAGTGGTACCAGCGCCATTTTCTAAGACGGAAGCAACAAAATGAACAATAAGAACATCGACGTCAAGTGTGGATACATGGGATTCATAAGCTAATTTGAAAGGGTCATTTGAGTTGCAATGGGGTATCACACGGTGCAGCAAATCATTTTCAAAAGCCTTCAGCAACACAGATGTGCAGGCAATAGGACGGTACTTTCAATATCATTTAAATGGGATTGTTCTGATCCGGGCTAATCTCAAACAATCGCGGATCGTTCTAGATGACAGACAAGCAATGAACCGTTCGGCAATGGGTGTCGCAAGCTGGTTGGGACCATGAACGTTATTGACCTTGAGTTTCCTCAAAACGTGGAGAACCTCATCCGGAGAAACAGGGTTTATTGTCTCATGAGTAAGAAAAGGAGGTGGGAGGGAGCTAGATGCAGGTACAGAAGCAAATTGACGGTTAAGTATTTTAACGTTGGGATAAGAACTCATGCGTGAGCCATAGAGTTTCCCTAAAGTAGCCCAAATCTCAAGACAGTATCTTTTGCCCAAAACAGTCTCGACGTACATTCCGTCCAGGTGTCTTACTTCTGCTTTAATCAGAACAGAGAGCTCTTGGGCACTGTTGTGCCTGCCGGCCATGTATGCCGTCTATTTAGCGCGACGAAGTCGCTGAAGAAAGAGTAGGTGAACCTTTCGGTTAGATTATAAATAGTTTCAACAGGGTAGCATTGGTCATAACAGAATCGGTCATAACACAATTAAGATAATCGGTAAGATGTTTGCAAGTGGAAGGCAGCTGATTAATGAGGAACACAGAAAACTCAATAGAAGAAACTAAGTCCCGCAGTCAGGACAAGTTATCCGGAGAACAACTTATTTTCCGCAGCGTACGAGAGGTGGGTCATGTATGAAGGCAGTGGTTAATTGTGAAATATATCTGGGGTAAAGAAGAATGGTACAGTGTTCCAAGTGCTAATTGGTGCTCGTTCAAAAACGTGAATTATATTGGGACTATTGACGTAAATGCCATCAAGAAAGGCATTGGTTGGAGTGGGGAAATTGGCAAGGTTCTCTAAGCCTAGGGTGATTAGAAAGGAGGTATCAAAGCGATTGAAGTCACCAGCGGTAATACACAAGAACTATTCAATAGAAGTGGTGAATTGTGTAACCACAGTAAAAGAAACTCGTCTTAAGATAGGGGCGAGCTTATCAGGGACAATGCCGCCGCTAACTTTAGTTTTCCTTCCTGGAGGTCTATCTGCACGGAATAATTGGAGCCTTCGATGTAAACCAATTCGTCCTCGACGGATTCTTGTAACGAAGATTCTTGGAAAAGCAGCACACAACGTTTGAAGTACTCTCCGTAGTGAATCAAAAGACCGATGACCGATATTTTTGAAAGAATGGAAGAAACATTTGACGATAGAATGATCAGAAAACCAATGTTCCTCAGGTTTCCGTGCTCAGTTGCAACTGCACAGCCAGCGCGATGTTTTCTCCGTTTCCAATGTGAAATTCCATTGATCCTTTTAATCTCATTTCGAAGAAAATTGGGAAAAAGCACGTAAGGACGGTTTGTTGATAAATTTCAGGGATACACGTACGGAAATTAAAATGAGCGCGTTGTAGGTTAGCATTGAGGTCATCGTAAATGATAAAATGCATATCCAGAGGTAATGTGTGGTGAAGAAAAACCAAAGCTCTAGGAATAACAAAGGAAAAAAATAACGCAGCCAATTTGAAAGTCCCCGCGAAGATGTTTCCGGTGTTGCCCTCAGATGAGCGAATGTTACTCGAACAAATGAACGGAATCATCAATCTGTTGATAGATGATCACCTGAGAGCAACCCACCAGTCAGAGCAATGTTTCAATGGTGACCTTGATATTTATTTCTTAACCGTTTGTAATTATTCATCACAGAATGAGCAAACGCTAAAATTCCGACTTCATTCGCGAAAACACAGGTGGTGTTCATAAAGTAGGAAATGTAAGTCAGCATTCGACTTTGAAAAATTGATGAATTGATGTAAACGTGGACAGTTAATGGTATCCATTGCACAAAACGTAAATATTCGTCCAATTTCGAAAAGTACGGCCAAAATTCAAAGGCCCCGTTTTGAAAAAAAGCAATTCAAATTATTGTCTCAACCTTATCAGTAATGAGAAAGGTTTATACCTGTGGTGGAACGTTGGGTATAAATATGTGTAGTGTGCAATGCTGACTGCAATCATCCATTGCCTACAATTCTGGATTTCGTGATCATATTTTGTTAACTCAGAACCGCATGCGCTGGGTCTGTGCATTCGTTGCGGTGAATTGATCCAGGATACATTGTGGAAACATAGGCTGTGGTAACTCAAGTATGAGCTCTCGTCCCAAATATACATAATCATTACAAGCATAGCGGAAATGTATAGCGAATTATTACAAACAAGAAACAACCGATCTTCAAACTGGGTAAATTTTCAGAATGAGCCCATTCAGGACAGCTCTCAAGGGTTTATTCCGGTGGCCTAATACACGTAGATAGGACAATGAGATAACGTGTTGATTTGTGGGGTTTACTCAGTCATAAAGGCGACAAACTGCAGTAGGAGGCGCACAACCCCCACATACTAATTCAGGGGGCACGAACACTTCCCTACCTCTCATGGGCTGTCTCTGTTTCTACTATTGTCCTTGCTCATCTGATAATTTTCAAATTTGATAGGCTTTCACAGTGTTCTTGCAAATTTGACGGAGCCCCCGGGTGTATATTTTAACCAATGAGAACACGATTATCTTATTTTTCTATGTTCGTTTCTAAACCCTGGACGGG
>UZAN01039914.1:2435-29134 GCA_900618425.1 Echinostoma caproni
GTTTGCCAATCAAGATGATCTTTCTTTTCAACTGGAAATGTTCGATCGAAAGATGTGGTCCCGTATGGGTGCACACATTACAGACGTTCGGCTGTTTGAAGGCTAGCTTGATGAATGACGGTTTTCGCGGCATACCGTTTGGTGGGTTGAGGTTATATGAACTGAATGTCACGGGAATCTCTCTGGATAATCAGAGGGTAGCAGAAGGTTATTGAGCCATTTACACTGCGACCGTCTCACTGGAAGAACAATCGTTTGGGTCGATGACTCAGATAGTTTAGAGGTGCCCGGTTACACCACATCGAATATGCAATCCCTCCGGATAAAAAAGCGCTGCGCTGACCTAATTGTTTTGTTTAGCTTTAATCCCTCATCAATCGATGCCTTCATTCACGACAATCCAACCGGAAACCGAATGAGAGCCCGAAAAGTAGAATTTCGACAAAAATGATATTTCAATTTACAGAAAGTATTTCAAAAATCAAAAGACCTCCCACTGCTACAAACGTATTGCACTTCTCTCATATAAATCACCCACCCAATGTTTCGGTGATAACGATAGAGCGAACACTCCTAACAGCCCCGTGAACGAAATACAAGAAAGTGAGAAGGAGCATAGGTCTCACAAATTTACAGACAGAGGGACATTTATTGCAAACTGAAATTCATGTAAATTGGAAAGCTTTATGCGAGTTCTTCAATCTTATTCATCGACCGGATTAATACACAAATGGTCTCAACGCGTAGACGTCCTGAAGGTTGATTTGTACTTTGTTAGGTGTATTAAGTGGAAAAATATATTTGTGCAGTGAATAGCAATATTTTGCCACTAGCTACATCAAATGATAAAAATGAAGCAAATTTGCTAACCATGTCATCATAATTCAACCCACGGATCTGGCAACCTGGGGTTATGGCTTCTTGGCATTCACTTCATGGTGTATTCTGTGTGCAATTTAGATTTAGGGCAATGGAAAATTTTATTCTGTTCTTACGTGAAAAATGCGCTGACACTCCACAGTTTACAATGCAAACATCAATAACATTTTTGATTAGCCCGGAAAAATATATCAACGTGAACAGGTGTCCAAATCACCCGGTTAAAAATAGAACGGTTTCAATGGATAAAGTTCATGGAGAGTGATGTGAAGTCATTTTGAATACTTAGATTCCATGAAATTAAAAATAAGTTGATTAAATATGGTGTTTTCGCCTCGCAATCTGTTTCCACCCACGCTGTGAAAAAATGTGTTGGTGACAATTTTGAATAGCGGCAAATGAAGTCTTCTTGATGAACATAAATTGTTCAGGACGAAACCAATAGGTGTTGGTTGTGAGAAACAAAAGTTGATCACATTAAGGGACTGCATTGAACTCGAGAGAAAATAGTTATATTGTTATAAGTGCTCTTTGAAACGCTTAGTTTCAAATGAGCGTGATTTGACTCCGGAATGATTTTTCAATTTCTCTGGTTTTGGGTTCTGCTGAGAAAAACAATCTTGAGCAAATACCCTGTTGTGTTAAAAACAGGAAATATGTACACGTTTAACATTGACGTCTTAACAAATTAGGCTGGAGACTAAATCGATCATGTGGTAGAGTTCGTTTCACTATGCACAAATTGAGATGCATCAAAATGTCTCCGAAGCCAAATCATACTCTATTACGTAACTTACTAAAATACTGTTTCTCTGCAAGTTGTAAGCAAATAATTAAACTTGAACGGAATGCATTTGCGAAGGAGACCAGAAGTTGAACGGCTGATTCTGGTTGAAATATTCTTTGGTTCAGGTTATCGCGTAATCCGTTAACGCAGTAATGTATATTTGAAATGAAAAACGATCTGATGACCTACCTGGGGTCCATGGCGGCAGTTTTCTTCGTCAGACCAGGATTTCACCCACTGTTGGTTGGATGGACCCCTCAGTGCTGCTGAGACCCAAGCAGGTGCTNCGAAAACAACTATCGACGATCAAGAACTCAAGCGTGTCAATGAACCATCCCCTCGGTTTGATTTATCGATAAAGATGTCAGTTAATTAGTTGCAATCGTTTCCACCAAGAATAATAAATCTCTACTAAATTAGACCTAATGAAGTGATCTTTCAACAGTTCTTGCACATCTGCAGAACACTGATTAACTCCAAATATCTTGTGTCTGTTTAGGTCGTTAATTCGGAGGACCTTGGTGTCAACGTAATGATAACACAACGAGAATTCATTACATAGTGCCAATATTCCAGCCACAATTGAAAATGGAACAAACCTACACACTGTTCATCGTAAAAGGACATTATTCTGTCCACTTTACAAGCACGAGCGCCATCGGTTTCAGTTGTGCCAGTGCGACAGTTGCCATGGTCTTTCTTTCTTATGCATCTCAAAGATCAACGAATGAAGTGCGTCGGAACAATGGCAACAGAAATTTGTGATGCTAAGTTCAGAAAAAAGCCGAATCTCATTTTGGAGAGCAATTGTCTTCACAGGACGACCATAATAAATGTTGATGATCTATACACACCCTGGAAACAACGTTTGAGCTGTAATACCTGACGTTGGATTTCTTTCATTTTGTAGTATTCTTAGTATCTATACTAGTTGTTTCGTAAGTAAGCAACGGATCTCAGGTATATTTTATTCTGTGCGTCTTTCAGAGGTTAAGTTATATTTGATTATTTTTGTTATGTTATTCGAATCTCCACAGATTAAGCAGCAAGTTGTTCGTGACTCAGCCGATAAGCCCATTGACATTTGAATGCATTAGGTGTTTGGCTGATATGCCCCTATTAAATGTATTTGTTTTAAAGCCAAAGCAAGCACGCTTTTTCGCTAAGCTAAATTATTCACAAACGGAAGGGTTTTATGTTCAACGGTTTGCTTTTATTTGTGTGGTAAGGGTTTTGTTTGCATGATGTGGCATCATCTTGCTGGATCTGCCACATTGTTCCTTTGAACTCACAAACATTCAGCAATCAGCTTGCTGCATTTCATTTTCGTGCATGCTCGCAAGTCAACAATCGGCTATTGAGAATTGGGCTTCAGTTCGGTTGGATCAGTACCCGTTTCGACCGAAAAGCCGCGTCAATCTGGCTTATCTTGGTGTTTCACAAATAGGGATTGTTCGACGCATTTGGTTCTCACTTTCTCGAGCAATGCCTTCATGAAAATCCCATTCCCATCTCTTTTGCCCAATATACCGGCAACCGTTTCAGTTTGTTGCTGGGTAGATCGGGTTCGCATTTCCGAGAGAAACATTCGGGTTGTGAACTGTCAAATGACGATGAACATATTGTAACTGTTTACTACACCAATGCATTGATTCACTGAAAGCCATTATATTTTCATCTAGTGAACTTTCCAAGATAAACAAGCAAATAACCAACAAGAAACTCTCCCATTTGTTCTCAATTTATCACAATAGTTCTGCTCGTTCAGGAAATGAGTGACTTATTTTTCCATCGGATTGCATTACATTTTCGGGTTTCACACCCGTGAATATTTTGTTTACAAAAAGCCTAGTGAATATGTCCGTAGTAGAACAGTAATGGTCAACAAAGCGCTACATTTTAGAAAACGTTCAGTTTTTATCTGCCTTCGGCGATGCCCTGCAATGCCAATAATACAATGTCGTGGCACTCCGACTGTATGTAATATCATCTAGTGATCGCTGTTTGGGGTCAGCATATTCTCAATGTGAACGAGAAATTCAGCTTCATTTTGGCAGTCCTCTGGTTAACAAAATCCTACTGCACACATATTAATCTTCATAAATTACCGTAATATCTCTTACACATGGAAATGTTTAATGTGAGAATCACCTATTAATGCATGGAAGTTGGGCTACATTGTACGGAGTGTTATCAATTTCCAATATGGAAAACAGTAGTTTTAGAACAAATATCATTTTGATGTGATTTTGGTACAATATCCGCCCAACATCACAGCTCTCATACGTGAAACTGTGTTTGTCTGGGGAAGTTGGTCGATTTATATATTTTTGAATATTGAATTGAATACGTTTCAAAATCATAACTAGATTACCGACATCGAAACGTTAACTACCTACGTCCGACGTAATATATAACCTAAGAAGTGTTATTGGCAAACCAATTTTTCACTTAAATTCCACTGAAGGTGTGTACGCAAATGGTAGATATATATATGTGTATATGTGTATAAGCATGTACAAAAACAGTCTAAAGGTGGCATTCAAGAGCTCTTGTTGACAGAGTGCAAAACTGGTTAACGTGAGTGGATTACCAAGTTGAGGCACTCCGCAAACAGCACTTTTGGAAGACTGCCTCAAAATCANNCATTGGGCTAGCAAGATTTGGGCTTGCACGATAAGGCTGAACAACTAAAAAACATCTACGAAGATATGAAGATGTATTCAACGTTTCGAATGTTCGACGACAGCCAATTTATTATTATGATGTTCATTCCCACCGGGAAAACTAGTATAGTTTGCAAGAATTAAGAATGAAAAGCACACAANNAATCGTTGACATGCAGATTGCCTCGGAATCAGTCATACGCAGGAACCCGAAAATAAAGTGATCCTTTTAAAAGAAACATAGTTTAACCATGAAGTAGCAATCACAACAATGCATCAATGCAAACCCCAACTTGTATTTCCACTCCATCAACAAATGAAACAGTGCAACGCGTCTGACGAAATGCAATTGTGGTCATACATTTCATATTAGAAAAACTCACATGTCAGTCAACGTTGTACACATGTGCGTAAAGAAACGATTTTACGAAGCGAAACTTCGCAAACCATTAGGAATACCTGCATTTCGTTAAATAGAATGTGTAGTAAATACAGGGCCCCCTAGTTATGATATACGTTTGAACTGAACGCTTTTAGGATCTAGTCCAGTGTTGGAATCGGCAAAACAATAATTCAATGTGGTGGATAGGTAGAATCTATAGGTATATTATGTTTCAAATTTGTCCCAGTAACCGAATGACGTTCACACAGGTTAATTCGCAGGTCCAATGTAATTAAAAAACGCGGCTAATGTCAGCGAGTACATGTCGGAATTGCGCACTTTCTCATCAGGGGATAAAAGACAACAGCTGAACAAGGAAGTAAAAGGAAACTTTATTGGCAACCGAACGTTTAGATAATTGAATCATGATTTGAGCAATTGACGACGTTTATGCATATGGAAAGGAAGTTGTCATCTTTTTGTTATGGCATGCAAATAAACCAAGTGGGAAGAGATTTGTTAAAAAAGGAAATGCGTTTCCAGAGAACTGGTTCGCTTAGTTTGTGAACAAAAAAATGTGAAGCGATAGGCTTCCGAGTTTGATCAAGATGATGGAATAGGAAGATTTGACAACTGGAACTATGGTTACCTGTTTATAGTAGATGGCGATGAGGCTAATTTTTAGGAACGTTTTTAAAATTGATGGTCATATCTCATCCAGGGAAACAGATTATATATCTCAACCGGAAGCAGAAAGATCATTGGACCAACACTGTGTATGATGTTCGTCGTGTGCAAAAACTCAACGGTTTCTTCTTTTCAAACACTCTATACTGTTCTTCGTAATTTAATTTTAACGTATAATTGTACGAAAGCATCACTTGACGGGCACATACTGAGTTAACACTGTCTAAATCTATTTCCTGTAGCGGGGTTTTAGCTTTACTCTCAAACGTAATTTCAGATATTTCCGGATTCGCTCACTGGGTAACAATACAGAAACTGAGAGAAGATTTGTGATTTAAGTCGCCAACACAGATATGACTATTGTCATCTAACAGGGATCGAACGGCGGTACGAACGCATCAAAGCTGGATGAAATGTGAGACTAGCCGTAAATGGGAGTCATGTACAAATTCGGTATGATTGTGATTGTAAGTTTCAAAAATCCAGGAGTGCGGTGAACAGTTGAACAGCCGCTACCATTGGTAGAAACATCAAAAGGAACTCCTTATTTACCGTTCAAAAATGAGATGATGAAAGAGACGTCTTGATACCCTTCTTCCTTCTTGAGGTATTTTCCGCCCGCACGGAAGCACTGGATACCAGTGATTTAAACAAATGTGTCCTCAGAATATTTTAGTCGGGATTATTTTGCATCAGCTATACGCGTATTGCAGTGGAGCCGTGAATCGAGAGAGTGAACGTTAAATGTGTTATCTTTGCGAACAGCGACTTTAGTCTCATGCTCAAGAATGATGACTCAGTTCTTTGGATGACAGCCTGCTAACCTATGCTTTAAACACCACGCTTGCGTTTTTTCTAACTCACCATAAACGAGGAAATGAGTCAACGTAGAAATGAAAGGTACAGTATTGAACGGTTCATGCATTCAACTGATAAACCCCGACGGCAAAAATGTTTCCAGTGTTCGTTATATTAAATTAGTTTGAACCACCATGAACACTACATCCCAATGAGCGGAATGTTGCGCACTCTGACAATTGGCGAGCCACTGGCTTCGGTCGTGTTTAAGTGCAACATGTAAGACCGAAAGCATCCAGCTACCACACATAAATAATACCTCCCGGGGGCGCGTCAATTTTAATGCACGTATGCGTATTCTCACGTGAAACGGTGGCGCTACGTGAACTGAAGTCATTGAGTGGGTGATAAAAAAGTGATTTTTACCAATAGGCATTCTGTATATAAATCAAACACCATTCCGATATTTCCAAACATTTGTATCGGTAATGAGAAAATACTTGGTGATTTGCTTCGCCATTTTACTGTTGCAATCCGTTGTGCGTGCAGGTGAGCACCTGAGGTTTTAAAATGATCAGATTGTTGCGGAATTGCTCTGCGAGCGGGCATTGAGTATATAACTTAAAATTTTCTTTTCTTTTCATCCTTTTTTGCAGAAGACGGAAGTAAGTAAATTCAAAATCATGAACCATGCGCGTACCACGAACTGCAACGAGCATAGAGAATTTATGTTATATGTATGGTGCTCGCTGAGATTCACTTAGCCCCAATGTAAATATATGATAAAACAAATAATAACAATAATAATAATAAACAAATAATGCCATAGAGACCATCCAGATTTAATTTTATTTGTGAGTAAAACAAACATTGATTGTTCATACCAGCATAATTTCATAAATTCTGTTGGTTACATCGACGACAGTCCCACAGTGGTGTGTATCCGCAAAAATAGCGCCCGTGATCACGTCAAAAGCTGTTTATGCTTACTGGAGTTGAGATAAGGCCGAACATAAAAAAACTCTTCCTTTCAGTTTTCAGGCGACCACGAATAGTCTTACTATCACTATTAATCACATGCATTTGAAATATGAACTTGCTGTCAATTGCGAATTTGCATTGTGTTCCTGCTTAAGCTTCTTATCAAAACCCTTTACGCTTTCTGATTTCACCTGCACACATCGTGATTAGGTTGCGATGTTGATGATAAGTGACTTAATGTGTATGTGTTACTCCATCATTATTGATTTGAATTATGTGTTTTATTATTGTGTTTCACCAATTATAATATACGAATGCAGAAAGAAACTCTTAGAACAACCCGGGTTGTTAAATGAAATAACCAACCATTATTCTATCGTCTGAGCCGATAGCATCAGTAGATAAACATCTGTCTCTGGTGGTCTACATCAATGATGAACATTATTTTGTTGAACTGTAATCGACCATTTACTAATAATGCACGTGGTTACGTTTCAAATGCATTAAATTGAATCATCATAGACATCAACGTGAGGACCGTAGAAAGAATGGTTGTCAAACATTTTGGTTGATGTTTCAACGAGAAATCACTGGGCAGTTGTAGTAGTAGTGCATCTGGGTAATTTCTGGATCGATCCCTTTTCACCTGCGCATTTTCTCTTCAGAGTGCATTCGTAGTCAACAGTGTCTGGGTGACAGACCTTCCTAAACATATCCGATACAAAACTTGAGGTACCGTGAACAGCTGCCTTTGAAAGGCTCCGCGTTAAAATGGGCGACTCTCATTCAGGCATCATGGAAATATTATAAAATATTGATACCTACTCAAATATCCTATTTTATTATTCAAGAAACTGCTGCATGTATCTCAATGATTCATACGTGACTTTGTTTGTGTTCAACTTATAGATTTTGATGAAAATGATTCCATGAGCCAAAGTAATTAAGGTTATTTTTTAATTCCAGGCAATACGCCATGTAAGTGAATTGATTATGACTACTTATTCAACATTCAACTATACAAGATAATTTTTTGTACGACAGAATGACGTAACCTGGATTCATTTTATACCCATAAAGCTCAACACGTTTATTATAATTTACATGTAAATGTATGCATATTATGTAAATATTTTTCAATCGCTTTTGCCTAATATAGTATAAACACAAAATTGTACGACGTACCTCAAAAGCCTTGTCACTTGAGATTACTTCCACATCCTTCTGGGGTGTTTATTTCTTGAGTACACCGTACCGCAGCCTCATCAACGCTATTCTATGGGATGAACAGGAACATCATCCACAATATTTCGAAAGTACTCGCATTAGGCGTCACTACAATCATCATATTTGCTTCTGAATAGCATCGCGATTTCACAAGACAAATTTATTTTTTTCTCCCCCACCGTCATGCACCGAAGCTGTTAGATTTTTCATATATGAGGCTTCATGCGCATAAAACGTTTTTGCATATGTACATCCTATAGATTGATTGCCGTTTTCCTTCTCCAGCAACATCTGAAGCAACGTCTACGGCATCAACATCTGCAGATTCAACATCTGCTGTATCAACCGCGGCTTCCGAAGATACAGAAAGTTAGTTTTATCCTTATATACAAACGTTTAGAATTTAAGCTATTGTGTTACGTCGATAATATTATCCATAAAGTGAAAAACATTCACTTTGTAAAAACGTTTAAATTCAGTCGTAATATAAATCTCATGGTGTCAGTATATTCGTGAGTTCCTTTTAGGGAAAATCATGCCCGCCATGACCGTTTAGATATTACACTCCTGCTGCAGGAATTTTTATGTTAGGTGCATATTTTTTTCCGTCAGCGCAATATTTGTCGACCACGAAGAAGCTGACCTCATTGAAAATACATACGGAAAAGCGCCATCCATATGTGTGTGCTCGTTCCGACTTTCAGTCATCGCTCATATTAGCACTAGCATGCAGGGAGACACAAACAGGTTGTAAAAGCTGTTCCGCGCTTCTCAGCTTTTTAAATCTCCCTCACTTACATGACGAATTCATGACATATATTCCGTAATTCTGAGTTGCTCGTATTCTGTACAAACAACCATTTTACACCGTATGCTACAATGAATAATGAACGTACCGGTATTAAATGCAAACTGCTTGCCTTCCCTTTGAGGTACATGATTGCTCGTTTTACAAAGTGCAACATAGGGCCCGAAACGGACTGCTACAATGACAGAATATGTTGAGACTTAGAATCAGTTTCGGACAATTGCGACAAATGCAGGTTGTTCACTGCCACTGTGACGTTTAACATAATTAACACATTTTTCATTCGTTTTCTAGATCCGGCAAACACACAGAGCACGACGTCCACAACCGGTGAGTTATATTTTGAAGTTGAATTTGAATACGGAAACAGATAACACAATATTATAACCCTGTGAAAACGGTTATGCATTGATTCTTCATTTGAATCCACTTTGATCATTCATACATTTCAGATTATGCTACGAGGATCCAAACTATACCGCTCATGTCACTGGTTTCATATTTTCTTTACAAATCTATATGATGCTATGTACTAGACCGTGACACATCACCGAAAGATAACCTTTTGTTACCCTCCTCAATCGAAAAATGTTTACACATTAAATAAAGCATGACCGCAACTGTGTCCATTGAAATTGAAATGGCAATTTGTTGCGTATCTTAAAGGGAAACTGAAACTTGGGATTGCTTTACTATGTGCTCATTTTATACTTATGCATTATAACGTAAGGGAATTATTTCTATCGTTGATCTAAAGATTTCGCAGACCTTTATCTTTCAAGCGTTTGACAACTAGCATCAGAATCATGACGAGAATGCTTTTCTGTATTGCGTCGTACAAGGTTGTTAACCTGAAGTTATGACCTGGTGACCTGCAGACGTATTTCCAGTCACCTGGCCCGATACAGTTGCGAGATAGCATTCCCTAGTCCGGAAGAATGATGATACATCACCTAAAATTGGCGGATTACCACACGAACTACGGAAACATTATGAAATAGCTGATGTCGCTGGTTTCATATTTTTTATTTAAAGAAATATGATGTAAATTCACAGGACGCAATACGTCACAGCGAGAAAACCTGATGATCACCCTTGCAATTGATAGTAATTTGACATACCAAATAAAGCATGAACGTTATTGTCATTTGAAATTGAAATGAAACTTTGTTGTATATCAAACAAAACACAAATTACATCTCGGTGTTATGTTATCCTTACCTTTCCATGTAAGGATCTAATGCTGATCTTTGATCCTATGATTTTCCTGACGCATAATTGTCAAGCGCATGGAAACTAGCATCAAACGACGTGAATGCATTTTCATTTTGGTTTGTTTGTAATCAGTGGAGGCGATAAAATTGCCAGATAAGATACCCCAATCAGAAAGCAGGGTGATGCATGACTGTAAGATTGACCGGGATTACCAGAGGAACTACAGACGCTTTCTAGAAGAATGGTGATCACTAGCACTTTGTAGGGTGTTCGAAACAACTATCTGTAACAACCCACGAGGTTTTGGTGAGCATATATTGAACTCCACTTCGTGGACGTATTGACAATCGCAGCTGTCACATTTCGCTTGATGCTTCAGCAGACCAACCCTGAAGTCATCACATTTCCATGCTAATGATAAAGCCAATAGTAGACTGATCAACGCCAATTGCTCGGTAAACCTGATTTCATTTTGACAGGTATTCGTCGACCCTGTACAACATGAACTACAATAAAAAAAACAAATAAAATTCTCAAAATCGAATAGACCTATATCTATAGCTGTGGATGAACAGAACATATTTAGATCTTTATGCCCCACTGCGGAATAGACAGTGTCATCTGCAGTGATTTGGCAATTGCTCCATAGAAATGGAAGAAAAGGTGCTGAGAATTGCGCTTGTTCATAATTTTTAATGATAATTTTCCATGCAAAATGCAAAAGTATTCCAGGAATTATGAACGTTCGCTTTCAGAAATCAGCTTTGGAAGTAACGTTTTTGCGATTTGCATAATTTCACCGTCGTCATACAAAGTTTGAGCAGGTTCTTCGATTTCTTAATAAATATATGAGCAATGTGAATCCGCCTTTACCGGATTTCTTCAAATAGACAAACGCACCACAGGTCCATCACTTGGAATCAGGACATTGCGTCTATTTCTTTGCGAAGGCGAACGTCTACCGGCAACCAATATCGAGAGTTAGTTTGCGAAACGTCACCACGTGTGAAATGCGGTTGAGGCCAATCAATGTATACCCGCTCTTGTATGCATTTCCGAAAAGGATTCAAAAGAGCATTGGTTGTCTTTTTGATTTTCTGGCTATCTTAATAACAAATGTGTCTTCGATAATGACTAAGACAGCAAGGGAAGGGAGATTATATGTCCACCTAGTTATTAAAAGAAATCTCTCTGGTCAGTCATGTAGTGCGGTACTATTTTGAGGATACCGAGTTATGTAATTTGATTGTCAAGTCGATGAATTCTGGGTCTCAGTAACCGAACCATGTGCTCACAAAAACAAATGATTGCACACTGGTTTGAAAATCATGAAGTTATATTGCCTGAAGGGAGATTAATCAGCAATGGCATTCCTTTGCCCTAAAGTAAAGTTTTCCAAGAAACTCCGTTCAATCTGGTCACTCGTACATATATATTAGTCCATTTGTTCTAAAAATTTAAATGTTGAGTCCATCGTTCTCCGTTGTTGTTCACAGACAGCACATTCTGATGGTATATGTTTGCATGCAAACGTGACGATCTGCTCGGATATTATATATGAACATGCATTCAGGTACTCCAGTCTCATAACACATTGAAGTACCTGACGAAAGTGAGCAACAGTACACTTTCAAGATTCCCGCTAGTCGAATGTCGCTATTCTTGTTTTCATCAAAGTATACGACATATGCGGATATGCGAATTGATCAGGTGATTTTTGTAACTGACAGATGTAAATCTTGTTCACAATACATCAACTGGAATAAGCACAATTATGATCATGGCTAAAGTCGAACCTTACCATTCTGCTGCAAATAATGTTTGTATGAGTTAGACGGACACTATCGGTGCGCACTTGGTGATTGTCGTGAACCAATAAAACAGGTGATGTTGCTTCTCTAGAGGCTATGATCGGGTTAAAGTTGACTCACAATGGTGGCAGAACATGATGATCTGAAGAACGGAAACCACAAAGAAAGCGAAACAATTACACGGTATTTGAAATTCAAATGCGAAGCGTATTTGAACACTCATTTTTTGTTAATTGTTAACTGATATAAATGAGTTATGTTCACGTTTCATCTAACAGGTGGTTGTCATCAATGCTTGTGTTTTGGAAAGATACACTCCGGTTTGGACTTTTGGTTCGTTATGAAATACAAATCCGTATGAATAGTTCTGACAAGAAAATGTATGCGCCTGAAATTTCTAATTCGCCCATTCATATCTTGCAGTGTCAGTGTATATGCCCTTTACAAATCTCATACATAGATTCATCAGTGTTCAGTTGTTTTCTTCCGGGAGACAATGATGCGGTTGTAACGTCACATAATTAGCACACCTAAGGACGTGTGCGCGAATCTCGCCATCACTGCCTGAATTTCCTCTGTTATGTCAAATACCAGCCCTTTTGATTGACCGCTTCTTCATTTGAGAAATGTGTCTCATCATGTATTCCACATAAAGGAAGTAAAATCAAAACGTGATGAAAATGAAAAGAATAGAAATCGTCCGTGAACAAATTGGCCCATTTGGGCGAAGGACGTGTTGATCCAAATGAAGGAAATCCAACTCAGCAAGTAGACCAAGTTGTTTCATGGTAAAGAAGGTGAAGACAGTAACCCTACGAACTGCACGTAAGACACAACCGATTCAAATTCAGTGTATCAGTCTGTGTAAGTGGTGTTCATTTAGTAGCTCATTTTTGTTTGCCGTTTGAGTTAGTTATGTAAACATTTTCTTCTTTATATCTCGAATCTCGGTTCTCTGGATCACAGGCTTATAAACGACTCTGAGATGTTACCTCCAACGTCTTACGTTGTTGACCGTTGCAAATAACATTTTAAAAAAGTTCGAACATTTCAGGAGGATCACTTATTGCATAGAATTTATTTTGCTACTAAATTAAGGAAAGTTAAGACAGTAACCTCACATAATGCACACGACCTAATGCATTACTGGTTTGCCATTCATGATGATGTTCCTTTTTTAACTGGAAATGTTCCATCCAAGGATGTCCCACACAGCGTGCAGATATTCCGCTGTAATAAAGCGACCTTGGTGGATGATAGCATGCCGTTGTGTGGGATGAGGAAATATACACTGAATGTCAACGAATCTTTCATAGATAATCCGAGGGTAGTCACATCTTGCGGAGCCATTTGGATTTCGAACGTCTCAATGGTAAAACAAATGTGTCTCGGTAGATGGCGCAAGTATTTTACAGGTGATGTATTAGAACACACCGCTGCGTGCTGCCGTCGGTAGATCAAACGTTGCAGTGTTCATTCTGAGTGAACTGTATTTCTATCATTGGCAAACAACGGGTAATTTCTGAAAGCTTACTGAAACATTAATTATGCAGTCTGTCGGAATACACACTTACTGCACTAACGTACATATTTTAATCATCTCTGCCCTCCCATTTACGAACATCGTCATTTATGAGTATCTAGATGGAAACCGAATGAAAGCCCAAAATGCAGCATCTCAACAAAAGCCCTGTGAGTTCACAAAAAGTATATCCAAATTCTAAGGAATTCCCGCTGCGACAAAAGATCTGTACCCTGTCCATGTGATTTACACACCCACTTTGGTTTCAAAAACGGTAGGGTAGATATCAGGAGGTGGAACTCGGGCATGATATTTGGTAACTGTGTTGAGTCAATGGTGGCTGGACTGGTTCATAGCACGGCAATGCAATAGTCTGTCAATGGTAATCCTGCGTTTTTCTCACTCGCAGTGACCGTGAGGGAACCAAAACAAGCCGTATTCTACCTTCTTCATATTGAGAAGGCAAACAGTTAACCATAGACACCAAATCAAGCTTTTATTAGGGCGCGATCGCACCGTGGCGCATTACGTGAAGCGGAAACAGCTCAACAGCTGTTATAAACAGATTGAAAACCAAAAGCCTTTTTATGAAATTCAAAAGCAGATTGCTAGTTATGGTCTCAAAATCGATGTGTTGACATGAAAGCGATCGTTGAAATAAACGTTTAGGATGGAATAATACAGCACGCATTCTTAACGACCCCGTGAGTGAAATGCCAGATACTGAGAAGGAGCATATCCCTAACAAGTATGCAGATAGAAAGATTTTATTATAAACTCCAATTCATGTAACTTGGAAAATAGATGATTTAGTCAATAGTATCGATTGAACAAAATACTACGCAAATCGTCCCCAACAGTCGAAATCCTGATATTTTGATTTCTACTTTGCACTCATAGATTTTTCATTGAGAATTGTAATTGTTTTAATTATTGGCGTGATGGAAGCAACCAAGAGAATCTGCGAGACATCCTGCATCAGCCACCGATTTCTTCATGGTCAGCGACATATTTCATATCAAGGCTGATAAACCAACTTTAGGTCTTGTTTCCTCAATTGTGTCAACTTTTGATTCAAAGTGGTGTCTGTGAACGAACGTGAATGTGACAGACTTGTTCATGGCACTCGAGTGCACGGCATGCAAATCAAAAATATCTTCATCTTAGAACAGCCTCTCTCCTAGCAACGGGGCGATGCATTTACAGGAGACAATGGTGCCTGATCTACGATTCCGATAGTTTTGTTGACAAGAATGTAACTGAGGTATTTCTTTTCACGTTGAATGACGCACTTGGGTCAATAGTGCTAACAACCGGGTTTCCGAATTTTATTATTATTTTATAATAGTTTCAAATGACAATGCGTCGTGTACATAGCAAACGAAGCGTGAACTGAAAAGCTCGGAAGCACTGGACAGTTGTTTTGAGATGAAATGTATAGTTGTTACCTATGATAGTTTTCCAGGAATTATCGATAATTTATCCTTCTGATGAGATTATTGTTACTAAAACCTCGGCTGGTCGTCTTTGACATGTGGGTGTTTCGGCGAGGTTAGAGTTTTTGAATTGCTTCCATTAAATTAGTACCGGGTATCCTCAGGCAGAGCGAAGCTTTGTAATCCAAGAACGTAATATCTTGGGTAACCATGATGCGATTCACTTCGTTTGGAGTAAGCACAGATTGTGTCATCGCTTTGGGGAAATTTCTCACGGATTTTGAAAACCATCTCTATGCATTTCGCACAGAAACATCACTAATATAGTCAAAGTTACTTGTCAGATATTCCTACTTATCCAGTTTACTGTAATCTTTGTCATGCATGGACCATCTTCATTTTCGGCATAAAGCATCCGATGAACTGCGGGGGTAACGATTCCAGTATCAAATACTGCTCATTTAAAATTCAGTGCTTTTAATCAAGTGAACCCTGAATGATATCGTTCGATTTTGAAATCTGCAACGTTTGGCAGAAATATAATGATCGGGATAAACACCCACTGGGTTTGTCCGAAGCTTGATGGGGCAAGTTACACTAAAGAGGAAGTAATTTATTAACGGTGTCTTTTGATTATCTGAAGAACAATATTAGCTATAAGTGATGAGGCAAAACTTTTTGATTGGTAAAAGGGCTTGCGAATACAAAGCAAAGTAACTTTTGGTAACTTTGCATGTGTAGTCACGTCTGAATTCCTTTTTATGTTGAATCACTGAAGCTGTACGAGATGTTTTAAATGATATGTAGATACCGCCACATCTTTAAAGCGTCTCGAATCAACATACGGTGCAGCATGCGGGAACCACATCTTCGATTGTTCAAACCACCTTAGGAAAATCAAAATTTGTAGAAATCGAAATGTTCCTACATCCGGTAAACTAAGAATATTCTCATTCCATCTGATGTAATACTTCCAAACCGGTAAGACTGAAGTTCGTGTGTCAAGCCGAACACACGGGTCTTGGCTAAATTATTACGTTTTTCTAATGAAGAAGTGCCTTCCAAGTTTATTCACCCATGGGTTGAATCTTGCTGATCCATGGCTCATATGCACTGAGTGGGAATAATATTTGAGCTATCGGACCTCAGCGAAATCCTCTCAATTATTTTTGAATAGATAGGATACTTCAACAAATGAGATCCTTTTAATGTCAAACTAGGAGCTTATGAGATGAAGTGATTTACGTGGGACGCCATCTCCAAGCATTACCTTCCGTAATGACATGCGGTGCCGATAGTAAGATTGCAGATTTGTTCCCAAATGATTCAAAACTCGTTCTCCACATAAAAGCGGATGCACATCGGTTTCTTGTGGAGATGATGCCAATGTTGTGAACTATAAGGGAATATTCATTGCGACATCAACTTATGATAATATCGAAAGTAGTTTGGACACCGAGATTCGGGAGTTGGTTAAAACAAGCCCGAGTAATACATATAAAATAATCAGCAATCGAAAAAACCTGTACTGAGAGTAATGTTGAGAAAGGCACAAACTATGCTTCACATCAACCAGAAAGTTCAAACGTTTTCGAAGCGTTGCCGATTAAGTTTCGAACTCTTACAATATGAGGCAGTACACCATGTTTTTGGAAGGCAACCATTTTGAATATTGACCGGATGTTAGTTCTTTGCATCTCAACTGACCACGTGATAAACGGGAACATTGGGCTTTCATTATCAGTTGATTCCTACAGGGGCTTGTAAAGATTAAATGAATGCATCCTCCATCTCACGTGAACTGAAAACACAACGAGCAGTAATACCAACAAGTGGAGGATGCACAAAATATATAAATCGATATTCTGCATACAATTATTGGTAGTTAAGGAAAGCAAGTTCCACGTGGAAGTTAGTTAGACTATAGCCTTGATAAATCACTTTCGGATTTGCGTTTCTCNTTCTCTTTTATTGCTGCAACTGTTTCCGTATGCATGTGAGTACCTTCAGTTTGTGAACAAGGAGTGCTATTGAATTCCTGAAACCAAATATTGATTCCTCTTTTTTTCAGCTGCACAGGAACGTGAGTAACTTTAGTATCATCAAACTTGGTATGATTGACAATTTAAAAATTCATAACTTAAATATAGCAATTACTCTTGGTACACTGTTTTCTCGGTATTTCATAGAATTCCTACTTTTTTACTACGCTGCATGCGACTATCTCAGTATAGCTCTACCGTTCACCTCAAATCAATAAACCACGCACTAATCGCCAACCCAGCCAAACGGCGAACAAAAACTGGCAATAAATCCGGCCTTCATTTAAAAACATTATAATAAATATGGCCCTTTTTAATGTATGATTTTCCGATATACCAGATATACCAAGATATACCAACCAAAACAAAACTCACTGTAATCTGACCACAATTTGGTAGGATACTGAATCGACGTTTAAGATGGATTATTTAAACGGACTGATACACACGAAGTACTTATTAGTGAAATCAGAGATAAGCTTACATAATTTTCGACCACTATTTACTGCCTAAAATCCTAGTAACGTTTTGTACGCAGAACGTTGTGCACCATCAGTTTACATAAAAAACGCCTTTAGAAGTAATACAAAAATCCTTTTATCATATATTTTCCTTATCATAATCCCATGTAGTTCCGCATTCGGGCGTGTTGAGCACATTAACAACAACGAGCTGTATGCTTGTCCTAAGTCCTAAATTAAATGTAGCCCACTCTTGTTTCTCTCGTTTTAGTAGACAAAAACGGTAAGTATATATGGCTTGCACAAAGATCCTGTTCTTGAAGCTCTTTAGTAACTATCATAGCTAACTTGTACCGATGATGGGCAAGTGGGTTCACATTTGTGTTCTCGTATACAGTTTAGTGGCGTTTCTTCTTGTTGCACACCAGTGTGTGATGAACAGCAACCGGGGAGGACCCCATAGTCACGACCTACCGTTTAGTGATGTTAACCGGCAACCGAAGCCAGGAGGCTTGGAGTGGCGAACCACTTAAGGCCCCGTAGCTCAGTCGTGGTATAGACTCGTGCGACAGCAAAGATGTTTAACACCAAAAGTGGATGGCGGTTGCAGGGCTGGAAACACGGACCATAGGGTCCAAGTCGGTAGCAGCGACTAAACTACTGAGCCCATCCGAGTGTTTCCATCTTATGGATTTCTACTTTGAGGTAGTACTTATATTGAACAATGAAAATCAAACGTCTAGCCCAGGAAACATTTTTTGACACGGAAACCAGGAATTACTCTACCTGGTAAAACCTGAAGCGCTCTCTTCACGTTATCAGGAATTTCATTAGCAGTCCCTTTGGGGCACAGAATAACCTACCAGAAAAATCCGTTGAATAGTAAAAGAATTACTCAGTTAGTTCGTGCTAGTGATTACTGGAATGACGAAGCAGATTGATCCATGATTTGTTGTCGTTTCGGCAGGTTGAAAAGGTAAGTAAATTTGTTATCATCAGCAAACAATGTATAAATATACATCGATTTAACTAGGCAGCTACATGTGTTACAATATGATTGTACCGGACCACGAGCGTTCAGTTTATAGATCCCAAATTACCTTGTGCAACAATTCAGCTATACAAAGCTGAAAATATTGCTGAGTTTGTTACCGAAGGTCACTAAATACGTATAATCCACCAAAAAATGACGTCAAAAATAATTATTAACACCAAGCGAACTTCCATTTCAATGTTACGTTACACCATAGCTGAATACGATTGCTAGTGGACCAATGGATNTTTTCTGTGGATTCACACGTAGCGGGGAATGAAGAAACACGAAACGTAGCACGTGTCCCATCAATGATCAGATAAACCCAAATAACTATCTATTTCCCTCTTACTTCAAGGGATTTTCGGAAATCATTTCTGTCTGAAATGCGGCAGCCTACGTTTTCCATTAAGGGCATGTAGGATTCATAATGTTCAATTTTTCATGTCTTTACAAAAATCGAAAAGGATGAGAATCCACAGTTTGAGTTATCTTCATCTTCGCACACTCCCAACTATGCTTCGTATCCCCCAAAATGATCTGAAACCCAATACTTACATGAAGAGCGCCTTTAATTTAAAATATATCTGTCAGCGATGCAAAAGTTTAATTCGGAGTTTCGAGCGATGGAAATATTTGTGATGACCAACAAAGAGCACTGGACAGCTGTACCCGTGGACAATCGAATGACTTTTTCCAAATTAATTCCTGTAATGAGGTATTTATGCACATGTAATCAATAACTTTACATCTTATGGATTCCGTCAAGTGGAATATAAGATGATTGGAATTCGATCGCATTGTATCCGTCCGGCACGTGAAGTAAAAGTGATATCGGCTATCAAACTGTATGTTTACCAAGAATTATTGCGTCCAAGTTCAATCAATACAAATTCCAATCCTTTTTAATAATAGACTAAAATCAAAATAAGCCGGTAAGTTAGGAAAATTGCTCATATTTAATGTTTTCATTCGAACCCCGTAGCACTGCCTGAAAAGACCCAAACATTTTTATTCGGCCGTTTCAGTGCAAATCGAACAAATCCCGTCGGGTACAATTTTCGATCAAGTGGTTAATCTGAATGTTTGCTGTTCTGCCAACGTTTGAAAAATATCAAACTCTGCTGATGCCGGTGCATTTGAGCTTCATCACAGTAAGCCTATACACGCTGACGCTTGAGAAATTCTATGGTAGACAACGACGTTATATCATGAGATATAGGTGAATTTCGAAAAAATGGGTTACCAAGAAATGTAGGGTTTTTCTATTGTTGCAAAAATACAAGAAACCAATGAATCCTGAATCACTGGGTCTGTATTTAAAAATAAGTAAGCGCAGAAAAGAGTTCACATTTTCGATGGCAGCGATAATCCACAAAACCGATTTTGGAAAACAAATGAAGAACTGGAGACCAGTGAAAGCACTTTCGACGCTTTCTCTTTCTGAAGGTTGCATTTATATTCGTTGAACCAAGAAATGTATATAATAACCCGACGACGCAGGATTACAGCTTGTAAAATAATATTTTCATAGTTTCCTCTCCACGATTATTTTTCCATTTAACATTTCATATGACCCAAGTGCACTGGGCTAATTTGATGAGATACTGTCATATAACTTACGTACATGAAGAATATATCGATAATCATGTATTTTCAATCGTTATGTTTCCTAGCTGCAGAACGACCCGGTAATTATTCACAATTTCACCGACTGTGTACTCAATATATGTGAATTACTTCTGCAGCCTTATTGTTGCTCATGCAGTGCTATGCAGGCGAGCTTATCAACGTTGATCACTCTGATTGCATTCTGGCCGCTGAAATAGCTGAATTGGAAGATGGTGCATATCTAAATACAGACTGGTTCGTGCTACGAACTGTTCATTTCAGCCTTCCTGAAGACGTATGTTACTGTGGCATTGCTGCTACCGAAGAGAACTATCACCAAAATCAAACTATATGTATTGAGCACAGACTGGTGACACGTAATCATCAAACAGTGGTAATTACGGATTCTTACGAGGGATTGAGTATGTGTAAACACACGGGAACTTTATGCTAAAGAAAAAAAGAGAAGAAAAATTTAACCGTCACTGGATACATAGTAGTATCTTAATGATAAATTGGTGATTTTCCAGGAAAGACGGAATACAAAATGGAAAGGGTGTGCTTTTAACTAGTCAGAAGTTCTTATCAAAGACGAGAAACTGCTTTTTGAATTGTTTCCGTGCTGCATGCTATTGTAACTGCATACGCTGCATTTGTCGCTGCATTATTGAAACGCTGTGAGTGAACTGTAGTTGATAAAATTACGTCACATAATCCATGTAAATCAACATCATGGCGATAAACATACATCTTCAACCATTGTGTTTCCTTACAAAAGGACCACTCCTTAAGTATTAGCATATTCATTGACTGTGTACCCAACATATGTGAACCACGTTTCTAGTCCGGAAAAACTGTGTGGACGAACGTATGAGTTCCTAATTCCCCGGCCACTTCAACTAATTCTGTTATTTTTTATCAAAAATCAAAATCATCCACATAGCAGTAGGTGAAATAGAGGCCGTTACTTATTTCAACACAGACTAGTTAGTAATCTGCACTGATCGTTTAGGCTTTTCTGAGGACTTCTTAAACTGTGAGTTTGCTGCCACCGAACAGAATTATCAGCAGATGGCAAAGTTTGACTTATTCAATTTAAACTGGTGACAAGTACTCATTTTAATAAGTATTCTCCTTGGTGCGAGTGCGTTAAGTTAAATTTGATGGGATTCTGTCACTTAACATATGTACGTGAAGAATATATCGATAANACCACCGGGTAAGTATTCACCATTTCTCCGACTGCGCACTTAATATACAGGTATTGACCAAACTCGTGCAACATCCTGATTTTTATTACATTTGTTCCTCTCAATGCTTTATTCTTCCAGCCTCATTCACTGGATTGAATATGATATTGCCCCACATCAGATGCTTGTGGATCCTACGCCTTCAATTTGAAACTTTTGATGTAAACCCTTAGAAACCTACATTTCTCTCCCCTGCGTTTAGAGTGGTGTCATTCATCATTGTTTCTTCGGTGACCTTAAAGACAAAATGTACTCGTTGCTCAGGTTCTTTATGAATTATTTAACGAAACCACAATCAATGAAAAAATCAAGATTTAAACATAACTTTTGGTTATATTTTTACTACACAATGGAGGTGCTAGTATAATTTTGATCAAGGACCCATCATGGTGTGTTGGCGTCATCAAATCTGCCTGTAGGCTCGATCGTTTGGAGTATAAATAGACTTGACATTGACTGGATATGCAGAGTTTCCATATCGGACCAAAACTCGAGCTTTGCCTTTTGTCGTTACGTGAAACCTGTAAATACCAAAATACTGTGTTGTGAGGTCCTGTTTAACATTCGCGAGTAAACTAGTTGGGTTGTCAAATGGAATGTACATGATCGTTTCCCACATCGGTCACCTAGGAACAATATCTCACAGAGGAAACTTCTGTGTTAAACAAATGATAACTGCTGACTGTTTCGTTCTGTATCTTGTGTGCTGCTGGGAATTTGATGACATGTTCCGTTTTATATGGACGCTTATTTATTCATTTATTATATCTAACCAGTGGTTCTTAATAAAAAATTGTTTTCAAACCAGTTTGGGTCTTCTGAATGCATAACAACTGTTGTAATGTATCCTACAAATGTTTATCCAAGAATTGGATACAATGTGAAATCTTTTCAACAAACGTCGTACATGGGTGATGATTATTCCAACGTATATATGATATGTTTTATATTTGCATTTCAGAATGAGAATTTTTGAATGTTCATAATGATTCATTTGATGAGGGTATTCCGTGTGGGTTTTATGTTTCTTTAATGATAAATAAAACATTTCGGTGGCTCATGGTTGTATTTCACTATGAACATTGATGGACTATTAAATGCTAACAATCAACGATTTTTTTCTCTTTTCAGAAGACGAAACAAGTAAGCGCATTGGTCGCCAACAATTGTCTAACTCACAGATCATGCAACTGTGTTGGTTTTATTATGGCTCAGAATAGCTTAGTTGTTTGATGTAAATGAAATCCTGTAGCAGTGTATCTGCAGGAAATTCAGAATTTGTCTCTGCTCATTGTTCTGTTTTATTCAATACTCAATGGCAACAATTTGAAGCCGAAACAAATGACTTTACTTATGATCCGTATTTTATTCAACAAACAGGGAAAAGCGAAACGCGCATTCTAATCAACGGCAGCTAAAACGTATTTGCCTGAACCGATACCTATTTGGAGACCCAACGGAGTGAAATGGCGTGGAAAAAGATGGCGTCAAGGCCTAGTCATTGCGAAACACCCACATTCAACTTTTAATGGCGACAAGCCGGTGCAATAGATGCCTAAGTGCAACCCGCATTAAATTACGGTGGTATACATGAACAGTTCCATCTTTTTCGGGTGAACAAGAAAATTGATTATTTGTTTGTTTTGTAATTTTGTTGTGTTTCAGTAAACATTTAGGAAAATGAAACAATAATGTCTGCATTGACATCTGTGAGCGTCAAAGATGTGTTTAACGATAAACTAAAGTAGGAATTCTTTAATTTGAATTTCAGAAACGGAAAAAAGTGAGTTTTTCCGTTGACTTTAGCCCATAATCTCTCAATGCAGTGAAAATGTCATAACAAGCACAATCAATTTATTCTATTTGTTCCGACTAGTCCCCGTAACCAAGCTGCCTGTAGAACTAGAAAATTGCATCCAGCTCAAGACCGGTAATTCCTCAACATGCATTGACTATGCCCTTATTGAAAAGTTCCAATAAGAAATTCAATGGTTCATTCTGAAATATGAGAAGACAATCCAATCATTTCTACAATATTTGATATTATCGGGTGACTTGTATCAATCATTATTCGTGAAAATAAAACCTTTGTATTAACTTAATAATCATCAGGAATTATTGCATTCTTCTCTTCGCAGGTGAAACTACCACAGCGGCTACATCGACATCCGAAAAAAAAGACAGTTAGTATTTATTCCTCTTTAATCATACCTCGCACAATAAAATGTGTTCATTCCAGGAACCAAAGAAAGACCACAAAATAAAAATGTTTCCTTGAAACAGTTATGCGACTAGTAGTTTGCCATCAATGAAATTAGGATGTCAAAACTACAGTATTTGTTTGTTAATTTGCGATCAAACATGTTGCATGCATTTCCGTTAACGAATTCGGTTGAGTTCAAAATTAATAAGCTCCAAATTGTATGCAGTTTGCCAGTCACACCGAAAGCTGCATTATTTAGAGTTCCTATGTGTTGTAGCAATCGAGTTCATTAAAAAACACTCTTCATACGCGGAACTGCATCTTTAAGAAGATCAGCATGTGAACTGAGTGAATGAAACCATCAGTGTGCTTGGAATTATCATTTGCGTCAAACACCACCGTGTCTGATGTGTGAGAGCTTTCATTGTTGAAATACATTATCTTTTNCTTTTTAATCTAATTTTCAAATGCAGACAAAGAAACCTCCCTAACTTATGAACCTCAACATACATTTCATTTTGTTCTCTGCATATAGCAACCACCGTGCTAACCACATCTACAACTGGTGAGAACATTTCGCGGCTAAGTACTCGGTAGTCAATGGGAGACTACAAAATCAAAATATGCTAATCTTCGTTTTTCCTCGTATTCCGAGTCTTGACAGATTTTGCTTGCCGCTTCATTTTAGATGACACAGCATGGATTAAACCATTGCTGATCACAGCACTCCTTCCATGCTTTCTTTCCAACGCCGTTTGATAGCATATCACTCAACGTGGCATATTAACGGAAGATAAAACACGTTAGTTTTTGCTGGTAAAAGTGATTTGCTAGAGAAAATGTAACATTTGAGACGATCATTATTGCGTTTTGTTGTGCGTGCACCCCGATTCGCTTAACCCCTCAACCGTGCATTCGGGAAGCGATAGTTTGGACTTTTTTTCACTAGAACTCTTACGTGATACGTATTCACCTTTGCGTCCAGGCTTGAACACTGAACCGATTGCACGAAAGGTTTGTATCACCAAAAGGTAATACGTAATGTCATTGATGAGACGTTCTCTGCAGGACCATTTCATGTGTTGTGCTGCCCCGGGCTAATGTGCATTGCGCTTGAGGGACATTCTGTGTGTTGTATTTTTAGCAGTCTTGTGAAACAAAGCACATCATTCGGTTCGTCTGCTTGCTCCACCGTGGGTCCGTTGAAAAACGAATGTCACCCACCTAAAAAAAACTTGCAGTATATTTACTTCTTCTGCTGCAGCATCCAAGTTTTTCTCAGCTATTTTGATGATCACAGTTCCATATTTCGATTAAAGATGTTTTTTAACTGCTGAGCACTCGCCATTTTGGTGTGTGATCTACTTCTTCACTTGACTGGCAGTACGTGCTAACCAGTTTGGTGTTTAGTGAATGTCTCTGGATAACTCTAATCTTAAAACTGTTCGGGTCTTTTGATATTGGCAATTGATATTAACAAGTGCTGTCCATTCTTTTTCAATTATCGTTTAACATACACTTTTTCTGATGTAAGGGTGCTGACATGGCTTCACACTGGTTGTTCTCCTCTCCTGTATTCACGCATTGGTCATTAGATGATGATCACGTCAGGTAACAGCAACATTTTCCAGAAACAGCGGAATCGCGAAGATTGACTTGACTGAATTCGATTGTTATGAGTTCGACGAATGTGATAGGTTTTTTGCTAAGATACCACGTAAATAATTGCTGCGTGTGTATCCCGAGAGCGCGGAAGCTATAGTGAATTCTCAGTCAGGTTTCGGATTATCAACTCCACCATATCATACGCTCTGTACCTCACCCATATCTGGTGATTCCATCACGTGTTACTGAATTATTTCGCATTGAGTCCAAACTTATTGTTTATTGGTAGTTTGTATCTGTCGCACACAATCGTGACAATCTTCATTTGTCCATTTTTGAAGGCTTTTACTAAAATCTCCAACCGCATAAGAACCATCCAAGAGTCGATATTTTGTCATCCCGGTTAACGTTATGAGAGGAAGTTTTGAGTACTGCTGAGAGAGTATGTTTGTTTGCGTCATTTTATACCTGTCCTGATTCCTGTTTGCCTTCAGGTTCTCAATTCGTGTTTTTAGTCATTGAAGTCATATGGTCACACGAAATAACAACAGAGCAAGAATAACAAACAATAATCTAGAGATGTATGGGTCACAACTGTTATTCGAAAGCTCATCATGATAACATACTCGAAGTTCCGGATAGCGTCCCGTTTTGACCGGCTTTTAGCATTCCAGATGTTGCCCACGAAATAATGGTATTTCCGTGAACTCGAAATAATGATATTTGCGTGAACACGAAGTACACCAAAAAATAAACAATAACGACCGTTTCATTGTGTTAGGAGCCCGAGTATTTCCCTCGTGTACTGCTATAGACGGTCGGTTTTTATATAGGCAGGATATTGATATTCGGTGTGTTCACCTGTCTCAAACAAAAGGGCTTTATCCCGCTTCACACCGATTTGCTGGTGATTACAGCACTGTTCTTGTGAAATTGTTATTTATATGATGCTTGCAAAACATTGGGCGAGAAAATCTTATTCTTATATGACAAAATGGAAAAACTGGCAATAAGCTTACACAAATGAGAAGCTTCGTTCTTCTTTCTGCCCCAAGAACAATACATGTAAACATTTTGAGTTCTCCCTGGTGTTTGATTTATCAAGCACGAAAGAATGACACTCTGAATTATGAACTACTGCGCTAGATTTATTTCCAGATGGGCGTAATCACTACGGTCGACATTTGTCAAACTTTCATCTCCTGCACACCCACCATTGTCCGGTTTTCCAAGTTAAATCAATAGTGCTCCGCGAACGTTATCATCGTTGTCATTCAACTTCGTTTAGTAAACTT
>UZAN01039914.1:40468-54356 GCA_900618425.1 Echinostoma caproni
TATGAACTCTCTTGGTTATATCGTGAAAAGGTTTCCTCTCTCGTCCGAGTATTACTTAAAGTATCGACGACAGTTTGAAAATGGTGTGTATCTTCAAAAATAATGCCGGTGATTACATCAAAAGCAATTCATGCTCATGGTGATAATATAATGTTACAGGCACTTGGAGTGTAAAGTCGCGAGAGGAATGGAAGTTGACTTGATGTACAATTTTTTCTCCCTCACCGCTGATGAGTTGAATTATCCGTCTTATTATACTGATTCACCAAAAAATGAACACTAAGGAAGAAACAAAAATTTTTACAAACCTGGTTGATATATAAATTCACTGAAGCTTTCCCCTCGTCTTAGGTGAAAGTATCGGTCTGTAGTGATCTAGTGCAAACGTGAGCATTGTTTTGTTGTACAATAATAAACAATGTAATTGTGATGTGCTGCACAGTTTGTGTTTTCAGTTTAAATGCAGTAAACTGAATCATCATTTACATTAACGCGAGAACCGTAGAAATGATTGCTGCCAAAGAACTTGGTTGATATGTTAACTAGATATAACTAGGCGGAAGTGCATCTGCGTAACATCTGAATTAGTTCCTATCTACATGCGTATTTTGACTTTAGAGTGCAATCGTAGTCAACAGCGTTCAGGTGACACTTAATCCTGTGAACGCTCAACAAACCCCATACAACATTAAAGCTATCAGGAAAGGCTGGCTGTAACAAGCTGCGCGGTATAATGATAAGAATGGTATGAAATATTGGTATATCCTCAGATTTACTATGTCTTAAGCAAGTAACTGCTCTGGTTTGTATTGTTTGCGTGTTTACAATTCCAAATTGAATTCATTTTTTTGTTTAAATCAATAAAGATATCAATTTCAAGGGTTGAACGAACCAAACTAATGCAATGCATTTTTCCACTTTTAGAAGATCCACAGAGTACGTCCATTCATTATCAAGAACTATCCAACATCAAACTTCACAAGGTATTTTTTGCAGTGTTGTTGTTTTTAACTAGAGAGTGGAAATTACTATTATTTTGTTTACTTGGATTAAAGTTAGCAACACCCGATCTATGAAGACAAGTAACTTTCGTTACCTCTTTCCTTTTTTCAAAAGAGGCGACCATAAAATGCGTGATATTGAAAACTTCACCATTGAAATTGACAATTCAAGAACGAATACAATTTGCCTACGAAGCACATCTCGCCATTATCTGTACTGTCCGTATAGACTTCGTCAACCGTTGAGCCCCGAAAACTAGGTAACCTGCTTTTATGTAATAAGCATTCAACGCGACACTGGATAAAATCCCATGTGTGGTTGGCAGCAAATGGGTTATTGAATAATATAATGTATTATGTTAAGTATATTACATATAATATAGTAATGTAATATGTATGTATATAATGCAATAATATCCAATGATCTCAAACCTCAATGATGTANGCAAACAATCATTCCATTTGAGAATACTTCCACATCATTTTGGGACTTCGATTTCTTCAGTATACCGTGCCACAACTTCCTCAAAGCCATTCTGCCAGGTAAACATGGCTATCAGCCACAAGAAGTCAAAATAACTCGTATTTGCCACCACGTTGATCATCATTGCTACTTTTGAAAAGCATCGCGATTTCACAAGACGAACTGAATATTTTTCTTCTCCACCGCATGACACCACGGCTGTTAGATATTTTATATATTAGGCTTCAGGTATATCAAACGTTTCCGTACATGAACTGCAATCGATNCGTTCTCTCTATGTGGCTAAAACTGCTGCAATATATTCTGCGGCATCAGCATCTGCTACAGGAACGGCAGCATCTGCAAGTACAGGAGGTTAGTTTATTTCCTTTTATATAGCTGTCTTAAGGATAAACTATTGTGTTACATTGACGACAAAACAAATAAATGAAAAGCGCTTACTTTTGAATAATGTTTAAGGTCAGTTTTTATATAAATTCCACGGCTTCCGTACATTCCCGACGTCCTTTCTGGCAAAAACATTGCTCAAATGACTGTTTAGATATGATGTTCCTGCTCCAGGAACATTCACGTTGCGTGCATCAATTTCTCTCTCAGTGCACTGTTCAGGTTGACTATCATAGTATTTTTATCCCCAAAACAGTAGGAAGCTAACAAAAATTAACTATAATTACCGGCCTTTGAAAAAGGATTGCATACAACTTCAACAAGCTGAATAGGAGTAATGTAGTATTGAATTTCTTAATATGATGAATTAGTCATGCAAATGAGGCGTCCACTGAAGAGCTACAGATGGACTGAACAGATGTTTCCGCCTGGTAGGTCTCATCAGCAGCGCGGATCCGTCGACCCCATTGGGGATCACACCCATGACCTAACGCAGATAATCCAAGCATAATACCCGGTCGACCATCAAGCAGCTGATCATACCGTTTCTCATTTGGAATATATACGAAAAAGTAATACCTCAGTTCGCGAGCTTGTTGCGATGTTCAGTCTTCGCTCATTTCAGCTCAAAGCTGCATGAGGGACACAACTAGGTCGGAGTAGCTGTTTCTTGCTTTTCAGCCTTGTAGATTTCTCTTCCTTTCCACGACGGATTCATGAAATAGATTCAGTTGTTCGACACTTCATGCAGTTCATCCAGTCCCATCCATTGTAAAACTTGTGAAAAGAAACCCTAGGTTTGAAACTAAACATATTTCGCCAAATATCGATCTAGCTCTTACAAACAAAGAATGGGTGGTAGAATCAATTACAACTGCAACCCCGTTGGGCGCAGTTAATACGCTATATTATATTCCGAGCACGCTTTCCATGCATTCGTACTGACAGTTTCTTCAGATCACTTTTCCCTTCGTAACTGGCCATGCATAACTAAGCACCGTAACCCATGGAATCTAGTGATTCTCCCTTGATACAGGATGCAATCACATGGAATCCTAGGGAAAACCTGCTTACAGTATCACGAGATTGGTGGTTCCTATTACGGCAGTCAAGCGTTCATGCCAGCCGACATATAGAAAGAAATGTTGACCAAAGAAAATACTAAGAAACACTAAGAACTCATTTTATCTTCAAGTGTGAAGTANAGTGTGAAGTAAATGCATTCCCACAGTTCATCGTTGGCGTGAGGAAAATCGTGTAGTGACCAAAGGTCGTTTAGGAACAAATATCCACTATGCTCATGTACCACCTGGATGAGAAATAATTCGGCTACGTGAGTGTCCTTTATATCCGATATTAAAGAAAGTACAACTGCTAATAAAGTCTCCAGCGGTTGTGAACTATGACTGATCAATATGAGTTATATTGTTCTGATGTAGAGTGAACAAAACTGAATACATATATATACATATATATNCACAAAACTCGTAAACATTATTCTGATTAGAAAGCAGAGTTGGCAGCGAAACAAAATACCGTAAATGTAACTAAGATAATATTTTATTGTACCAAACGCACATTTGGCTGTTCCATCGCTTCATCGAAGCGTATTATGTTCGCAACGCAGTCGCTAACTTCGACTTCAAACATCATCCCAGCGATTCCAATGCAATGCTTATTGATTTTCACCGATATTTTTCAAGCACTTCACATATTCTTAATGGAACCAACAGTATTGACGATCTGCACGGAATGATTTCAGGTTTAAATGAAAGCCAATAGCTTCAGTCAATTTATTCTCAACATATGCTGTGTATCGCTCCTTCGAGTTAGGTAAAATTTTGCTGTCACACAGAGATTCCATACACTTCTATAGCCCAATATTTTTGGTTTCATGCATATTCTCCAAACTTAAAGTCAATGGTATCACTTTGGAAACGATTGTAGAAACAAATCTGACTTGAACCAATGAAGGAATTGGCATCAGCATTGAACAGACTACTCGCAGCTAGTTACCTGTAGCGGAAGGCATGCAACCAGACTGCAAAATGTAGAGGTGTACAACATCACAACACACACGCACGCATTGTACAATTTTGTATGCGCGAGAATAGAATTATACAAACTCGAGTGAAAACTGATTCCCGGTTAAATTGAATAACTCGCTTTTGTGTCTGATCATTAGATTTCATTCAGAACTTCGCTGAGATCAGCGTTAGAATCTCATTTTGCAGACACAAATTGCATTGATTAAAAATCAGTAAATAAAATAAGTTTTTCGTCGTCCGTAGCATAGTAACGCAAAATATATAGGTGGTCATATGACTTCGGATGTATTGTGCCGGAATTTGCTGGATATTTGCCTACTGTTGTCAAAGCCTTACTATGATAGCAACTAAAGTATTCCAGCTGATGAGTGTGATCCATCACCAACTAACAAAGAGCATTTTATTGCACTGTAATTCCCAAGACTGAAGACTGTGCAGAGGTATTCACAGCTGCACGATCATGGATAACCTAGAATCAGTATGCTGTCCACCTGAAATGCTGACAACTGAGATGGGATCCAGTTGTGAAGCGGTGCGATGCGGAAAACTGATGATTAAACTAATGTGACGACGTATGCAATGAAACTGAGCAACGGAGAAAGATGATGTTGGTGGCGGGTCGTTCTAATCGACAGCGTAGACAGAATGCAATATTCAGTCTTTGGAATAACATTGCAAACATAATTTGCGTTTGCTAGTAATGGATGATTCTCGTCACGTGAATTGCTTCAGTTTCTTTCATAGTAAATGTTTCTAACAACAACTTTTCAAGTTATCGATTGTCGCCAAAAATACAATCACAGTCGCGTTACTGTCTATTGTTGACACCATCGTGTTGTCGGTTTTTGCATTACTCCACCGGCGACGAAAACTATATTGCGTTTATTGATTTATTATTACTATATTTTCTGTCTACAAGCAGTGCACAAAGCTGCATGCATAATAATGGTAGCAGATGATCCTGACTGAAAACTGATACCCGGTTAGATTTTTAAATCGCTTGGTTCTCTAAATGGTGGATCTCAGTTTTGAACATCGCGCAGATCAGCGTCATCTTCATGTTCTGCTATGGACACCAATTACGGTGATTATATATCTGGGAATGATATACGGTTGTTGGCATTCGTAGCATAGTAACGCAGAAATCAGCAATACGATGCTATCAACAATATATAGCCATGCGACTGTGGACGCGTTTATGTCTACAATCGTGTAACACAAACACTCACAAAGTTGCCTGATATTGGGAAAATCTCAAGGTGTATCAAACTGAAATATTTAATGTGCTGAGTATGGTCCAATTACTAGCCAACAAAATGCATAGTTTTGCACTGTAATTCCCATAACTGAAAACACTGCAAAGCTATTCACAGCGGTGTGATCATTGGTAACTTGGTATTGTTATCGTGCCCACTTGGTTCGCTGGTCGCTGAGATGTGATCCGGCTGAGAACCAATGCGATGAATATAACTGCTGAATCTGCGAACATGCCGACATATGCGATGAAACTGAGCAACGTATAAAGATGATATTGGTGTCATGTATTTGTGAGTCCTGGAAATAACATTTCATTCACGTTAACTAAAAAAGAATCATCCTCATCATGTGAAATACTCAGAAAATAGGCAACTTTCAGAGTGACTTTGTTACACGAAGACCTACATAATAGCATCCACAATCACACAACTGTCTAATGTTGATCGCATCATGTTGTCGCGATTCGCTTTCCTATGCCACGGACGACGAATAACATGTTTCATTTATTCATCTATTACTACTATATTAGGTGTACCTAGCAGGAAACGAAAACAGCTGGTCGGTGCGAAGTTCAAAGTGAAATCCACCACGTCTGCGTGCTTCACCGCGCATTCCCCCATCGATGCCTTATCGTGCTTTAATAACAGCTGGATGGCATAAATATCAGAGTCTTCTATAAATTTATTTAAAAAGGCACTCTGAGCAAATTGATCATGGAGAAAATGACACACTGTTAGGCTCCGAATTCAAAATGCGCAATCTACACTACGTGGAAGCTAGCTTGTTTTTAGAACGGAAAGTAGCATACTTTGATCATTACCTATTATCATAAGCATACAGTTTCGATTATCCTGTCAGGACTTGATAAAACTAACATCAGCAACGACGTGTTACTGAATTTTGTTATTCGATATATGGTTCTGTGATTAGACAGATTATAACCAACGAAGCGTGTCGTCATTCCACGGTGAAATAGATCGCTTGTACTGGTCCACAAACGGGAACACAAATATTTTGCGGAACTTCGTTTACAAGTTGACAAGTACTGCTCTTGCAGAAAAACGTAAGTGAAATTTACGCGTAGCCGTGTGTACTCGTTGTGTCAGAGCATGGAAAACGTTTATTACAGTTCGGGAAACACAAGAGGTATGAATCACTGGTTAACGTGATGTGACCAGGTGTGCCTAACCCAGATGCATAGTTCGCAGCAGATATTGGCCTGTTACGTTATGTTGGTAAACTCAATTTCGCACTATCAAATCTTTTCAGTATCAAAAGCTACAATAAAAGACACCGAGTTGATTTAGAACGAACACTAATCAAAGTATGTTACAAGTTCACATCTGTGGCACCCAACTGTTTCAGTCTTGATTTGGTCGTTTTGAAGGCTGTTAGCGAGATCTCCAATCGTATACGAGTCATTCACTAGTCGCAATTTTTGCCATCCCAGTTGGGAAGTTTGTAGAGAGTTTATTATAGAGCATCGATAAACTTGCGACTTTTGAAACCGAAAGAGAAAAGTCGGCTTACATCTTTTTCTTTCAGCACCGGAATATGAATCGTGTTTATTTGTAATTTCTTTTTAAACCAGCTCAAAAAGTAAAACAGAATATTGGTTGAATACTGTATTTGATTGATTGGAAAACGCCTCTTTCGTATGCGTAACCACGGAAAACTCCATGGTAAACAAAATAGCATAAAACAAAATGTTTACCACCCTGTGAATGTGTCAGGACCTACCGATGTCCGTTCCGTTTTTTGAGTAGTGATTTGTGAATCACAAATTTGACGTTGGTTATATAAGTTGCAAACATTGTATTCATAAGCTGTATTTGAAGGTGATCAGCACCCAGGGTAGATAAATACAAGAGTGGACCCTATGAATTCCCAAGCAGAACCACTTTTTTTAATGCGACATTGCAACAAACATAACTTCCATCGACTTGATGAGACAATTATTTGGCATTTTAAATGAGTATTTTTAACTTATTCGAGCGTGACAACAGTCACATCATGCTCCGTAATAGACAATAACAAATGCGATCAAAAGGAACGCGAAATGCTCAAATAAATTAAAGTAGTTCAAATATATCATAGATGTCTTAAACGGGCAAATCCTAGGGCCCTAGATAAATTTGAAACATCAGAGAGTACTGACACATATACGAACGATGCGGAACCCTAACGCATGCTGATGAAAGGTAACCAATTCTGTTCCAACTGAGTACAACAACCTAAAGGTTAGTATGTCCGTACTGACTAATGTACTAGATTTGCACAAAAACGTACCACGGCAAATATTCTCAAAGATAAATGCCGTTTAGAAACAGCTTACATTTCTGGAGAATGATACAAAGTGAAATCACCTAACACGATTGCGCATTCAAACTAAGGCTTGCGATTCCGATCCAAAAATATACTTCCTGTAAACAACAACTCTAAAGCAACTTTAATGTCGATCGCATACACATCCTGTTGACCAAATGGCGGATTCTTACCACTTGTATTTTGTCATGATTTTGCCATCCCACTCAAAGTTACTCGGATTGATTACGTCTGCTTCGTTATCGTGTCCGATGAAGTGAAGTAAAGAACTAGTAGGCGTTTATTGATAGACTGGTTTTCTCAAATCTCATGCAATTACCTTTGCTTAGTGTTATCATTAAAAGTGAGCCGCCATCGGTTTTTATCCGATGCATGCGGAATGCATGCATCTAGCACAATTAACAATTACTCAGAAATGCGAACTAGCAACCAAAGAAGGCTGTAAATACTTACAGGATATTTACACGGGTTCAGTTCTAAAATGAAAAGTAACAACATTGTTGAACTTCACAAAGAAGACAAACCTTTTTATCGCCAAACGATGAAAACGACATTTTGTTAACATGTCATATTCAAGTTTCGTTGATATATTTTGCGCGGTCGTTAGGACTTATTTTCTGCATGAATTTACTTGAGCCTTTTCATTATTGTTCCCCTTGGGGATAAAATATTGGTATATGGGCTACTGGGTGTCTTCATTTACTGAACTGTCTTGCTGTCATTTTCGAAATCCAAAAAAATATGGAATAATTTTTATTGTTCTTGAATCTGGTGTTGTTTTTTACATTTGCTATGCATTTGTTGTTTTTATCAAATAATCTGAGTTTTCTTTCCCGTTTCAGTTTTTCTGTTTTTTTGAGGTTTGTTTGGATTACTCCAAGCACAGTGCTATATCAAGATAATTTACTATTTTTAGTTAAACAGTGGCCTTTAAAGTTCACTGAAGTTCACTCTTTTATTGTGCTTTTCTTTGCGGTTGGCCACTATCTCTAGACTTCATATTGTCAGTGTGGTTTGCAAGATTTCAAACTGGCCGGATGCTGTTGACAATATAATCGTTCATTCGTTATTTCATGTGTTTCATTATAAAATTAAATTTACAGCTTTGCTTGTTGTATTAACATCGGAGCACACAGATGAATGCGGCATCACGTAGATGGCATAGTAAATTACTGTCGGACTACAGTATACAGTAGACTGCGAGCGACGGTTATTCTGCTTCACCGCGATAATGAAGAATACTTTACGCATCATAGCAATTAAGTAAATAACTAAAATAATCAATTTATTTACGTGCATTTGTATTGATTATACGAATGTACAGACTACTTGAGAGAACAGGGAGCGACCATAGAACGCTGTGTGCGGAAGCACCATTATTCGTGCTTTTGAGCAGCACACTTTGCCTTGTGTCGCAGACAGTTTTGCATGCATAATCCGTACTGAACAACCGGATAATGCCACGGCATCCTAAAATAGGCCAAACTGAAAATTAGTTGAGTGTGAGTGACTAAGAACAAATAAATCGCAGTGATCTCCACGTAATTATTTTCAGGAAAAACATTTTGATAATAAAATATGTTCATCGAAGACTCTCATTTTGCTGTAGTTCAAAAAAGCCACCTTTTAAGTGTTTAGTTTAGAGACACAATTCAGCATTATCCGTTTTGCTATTTTACAATCCGTTTTATTGTACACTGCCTGAGAAAGAAATTGTTTGCTTATTTATTCGGTAATGAACTATCATTTCTGCATCACCGGAGAATGTTTGAAGCTCACTTCACTTAATAAATATTTAGGAGTTTTGCATGCCCCCATAAGCATGCCACAGCGCGACCATACACTGATGTAAAATAACACGAATCGAGCTATTCATGTGAATTACTCCTCTTCAGTAGTCATTGTGACTGTAATTTATTCTTGATAATTCAATCCCTCTGTTTATTTTACATTCGATGATAGATTAGTTTGTATTTCTTTCACTTTTATGTTAATTTTGTTCAACACAGGCGCTTTAAGCAAGCTGATTAGATTATCGAGTTGATACGTCGACGAGAATCGACTGAGCACTTTCAGTACATTGGGTTCCCCTTCCTGATCTTACATCGAGCGTGACTTTCCAGAATGACATTATATTAAATCATTCCCGAAAATGTACTCAAATACTAGTTCTATGTTCGATATTGCAGATTGCGTCTGGCAAAAACACCGAACTCCGTTTCCATAGAGCACGTGCTGTTCACCTCTATACAATAAATTATGGCTCTCCGTTCAGACTTGTATCACAATAAGTCTGTAGTGCCGAAATTAGTTACACGTAGTGTTTTGTCGTGAATGTCGGCACAGGTTCACTGAAAAACCGAATTCAAAGAAAACGTGTTGATGAAAATTCAGTTCGCGGAATCGGTTTACATATCATTGTGTCAACAAAGGTACGAAGGTGCTGCGTAAACACATGCTGACGGATGAACTGGTAAGGTTTAGACAATATTTGCACCAAATGACAACCAGCATCGCTGCGTGTATTTTTGAAGCTCGCTCCATGGGACTACAACGAGGAACGAAATTATGTGCGTGTATTCATCAACTGAATGTGGCATATCGGCGGAGAATATGCATCAAAAGCTGCACTTGAAATCCACATAACCACGCTGAGAAGCCTCAAAATACATTTATACCTGGGACGGCAGTGTACTTACGGATCAGTTACAGATTCACCGATTATATTCCCTCATCTCGTGCTAATATATGCCCTTGTTTCATGGTAGAGAACTCTGCTTATCGCTGTATTAAGCGTAATGTTGAGCGCAATGATAAGTTCAAAACTGCAATGCCAGTAATCAAGTTATTATAGCTCAACTCAAGTGTGGTTGTTTGTGTCGTGCTGGTACTAGTCAAACCATTAGTGCAACCGAGATGATCCAACCGGTGAACATATAAAAAGAGATTGGTGTAGGCACGTGTGGTTGTCGTATCCCAGCTAGATAGGCGACAGTAAATATCCCTATACGATGCACGTCTGCATTTTCAATTAACTGGGGATGACCCTGTTGAGCCACTTATAGTAATTTTCACAAATACATTTGCACGTTTACCCGATCATGTAGTTTATGCACGCTTTACAGCATGGCAAAACAATTAATAACTATGAAATGAAACTGCAGAGTACGGCATTTTTTCTTACAATCACCAGAGACCTGATTTAAATGGTAGAAATAAGAATGCGTGTGTACAGAACGTGTAATCAATTGTGTTGCATGATAGCCCGTATATGATCCTGACTGTACACACTGAACATCAATGGAACGTATATTCATATTGCTTTCTTCCCGTAAATAGCCTCAATACACGCAATTATTTTGTTAGGTAACCGTTCAGAAGTCATTCAGATGAATATGGCAAATAACACCTCGATGGGTAGCGGTCAGCTGGTATAAAATATCAACAAAAATTTCATGGTCAGTGAATGCTGTCACTGATATACAACATGCTAAGAAATAATTCATTGTCACATGTGTGGAAAAACGTGATTGTTTCGACAAGGGAGCGCATATTTGCTTATTATATTTTTTTCATTGCGGAATAGATTTTGATTAGACTCGTCGAAGACTCAGGACGACGGACGGATGGTGAGGATAATCACCCAGCTAGACCGCTGATGTTTTTTCAAGATTTATTCTGTGCATCAATTTTGAACTGCATCTTTCTAAGTGAATTTGTTTTGTGTATGAAGAGCGTTTTCTAACTGAGGCCATTATATTCTCTAGATACAATTCAGAAATGCAAACTGGTGTTAGCAACCAACATTTCAACTGTCTAGAACTAATTTATTTAGAGTCTAATACAATCGGTGTTCCTGATTTGACGATTGTGAGAATTTATATATGAACATATTACAATATTTGGCTACACTTATTTATTTCCACTGAGTTGGTTCTCATTTTAGACGATTCACAGTTCTGCGATTCGACAATGAGCGGATGTATCAATCTTCTGTGTTTCAAAATGTGACCGAATACCCATCCACAGTTAAAATGTGCATAGTTCAAACGTTTGGAATATTAGTCAAGCGGGTCGAAGTGGATTTGACGATTTCTTCCTATTTAAGTAATGACGTTGAACATTGTCACGGCGTTCGTACTACAAACGTTTCCTCAACGGCACCCAATTCATTTTCGTAAAGACTACCAGAGGTGTGATGTGCATCACCATTTTCAAGGCGACAGTACACACTGACGTTTATGAAATCGCCAAAAACCTTTCTAAGAATGTTCGAAATGAGACGAATTGTAGACGAGCAAACCGAATGGCGTGTATCACGTCAAATGTGTTAACCACAATGTTTAATATACCAGTGCTTCCTCGCACTCCGGATCGCCTGAGCTGAGGATACCTCCAAGAGAAATACACTCTCTGCTTCAGAAATCTATCAGTTGATTGAAGCACATCGGTGGTGCGTTTTTGTCAACTCAAATGGGCAGTTCAGCTATTGCTAGATTCTCACCAATTGCTCGGTTTCACCATGATAAGAAATCCGTTAAGACTTTATTCAAATTATTGCCAAAACCGTATCGCGAATCCACGATGAATACATTACGAGATCACAGTTCCTCGACACTAAGGTGTCCACAGGTATAATCAACTTTCCTAACACAACTCATACGTCTATCTCATTCGTTCACGACTGTCGTATGCAAAAAAACATGATGAGGTTTGATAAGTGCATTTGATATGATCATACTTGCATCCTTGTATCTGTGTCTCTTGCCTAGATGAATGCACCTGGAACGTGAGGTTTCTCAATCATCACGGTCCGCATAATAATTTGGTTGAGCCATTCGCACAAGTGATGACCATCGGCCGTATAGCTCAGGCGTAAGTGTTTGATGTCCCGACCCGATTGATCGCAGTTCGAGTCCTGACGGGGACACAGAATTACGCACTGTCGACGAGTCCCAAACAACACAAAACAACTGGACATTGGTATGTTTTGCTTTCATAAACGTGTTCATCGGATTTCAATGCATTATCTCGTGGTGGAATTAACGATTTCCCAAGGATTGAAAAACACATCCGAGACCATCAAGAGCGCCTGGTGCCTCTGACTAATCGAATGGGCTAATCCAAGCTTGGTACTCCGAAATTGAGACCCGTTCGCATAATTCGTTTGTAAATGCACTCTACACTTTGAAACTATCTTTCTTCCATATAGTATGTGTACGGTCATACAATGGGAACAATGCGAACGAAAACATACCAAAAGAGCTATTTCTCTCAGCTATAACCGTGGATGAACCAAGTGGTCCTGTGCAATGAACAATGATCTATCTATTGAAAAGTCATCAGTTAAAATGAACGTTTTGTTTCGATGAACCTCAATATACACGATAAATAGAAAGCCATACAACGTAAAGGGAATCGACTTGGTTTGATTGTCATGCTAAACATCCTTCCAATGTTTGTTGAACCGCCGATATTACAGCTCTGAACGAATCAAGTGCAAACTGCTGATCGAGAATGGTGTTTGGGAAGTACAAGAATGACGATGATATTTAAATGGAGCAAACGTGTCCTCCAAAAAACGCAGTGCAACCAAAGATGCGAAATTCTCAGTCTTTACCATGCAGATTAAATGTAGAATTCTTTAGGAACTCACACTTTGACAAGGTTTACATTACGAAGAGAAAGTCAGGAATTACAGCCCTGCGTTATTGTTTTGACCGTCGAATGTTTGCCGAAACATTTAGGGGCCATCTGTGGTTATCTTCTAAAGTTTTGTGTAGCTGCTTATCCATTCAGTGCGGAGCTCTTAGTCGTTCGTTATTCGTGATTTACTCCGGGTGAAGTGCTGTGTATCATTATAACCCCTTACAACTGACAAGCATTCCAGTTCCATCCACGTTCATGTTCGTGGTGATTTATAGATCAGCTCCAATCACCTCAAATATGTTTGGTTTTGTTTACTTAATCAAAGCGCATAACTCCTTCCCGTTCAACTCATAGGAGATTGTTGAATAAGGCGTTGAGGAGGAAAACATTACCGAAATGATCTTGTGCGAAATAAGTGGTACTTTCCCCTAAAATTAAACAAGAGAGGAATTTATCCAGCACTTATTTCGCTTGCCGTCGAACATTCAGCTATCAATAAACATGTCTCTTATACGAGACTCTTAAGTACATAACTCGATATCAACAGACGTATTCTGCGTTGGGTGGTACGTAAAATACCAGAAGTAGTATGCATTTTCTCCCTTTTGAAATTATTTTGTTTTCGTGAATACCACATAATGACCACTTGGAAGGTCTATTCGCCGTCTCAGGTAATGAGCTTCAAACATGATCGTCTCAACGCTGTGCCTTTGGTGTCCTCCTCGGCTCATTTTCGC
>UZAN01039914.1:65991-79872 GCA_900618425.1 Echinostoma caproni
TACTAACCTATAATGATCAGTTGGCACAACCATATGTTAGAAGTAGGAGAGCTCGAGTGGAATTCAATCGTAGCTTTTTTTAGAATAATCCGGTTTCGGTACCATGTAGTGTATTAAGCCGCAGGAATGCAGTTTGCTCAGTGTCTGTATGCCGCTGAATATCATATCTGGCATGTCCATTGAGACTGATGATGGATCGAGTGTACTTGAATTTCGTAACAATTGAAACTGTTTGATCATTCAATGGAGCGCTCCCCGCATGATGAGAAGGCGACACTAACTTTTGTGTTAGGTTTTATCGATCACCAGGCCGGACTTGAAAGCGCTACCGTACTACGGTCTGTTATTTTGCTAGTTATCCACTTCCTCATTGATATATAGTAGGCCAACTCCAACTTCAAGATCGAATGTTCAGCAGTTCACAAATGCCCTGATAACCTTATATTTTCTGATTATTGAGTTATTCAAGCAGGTTAAATAACATTTAAGTTATCAGATTTGTTTCCGCAAGTATGGGATACTTCAAAGTAGGAGACTCCTTCAATGTCAAACTAGGCGCTTATTATATTAACTGGCTTGCGTGGGACGCCATCTACAAGCACAATGGTATGCGCTTTATTCAGTGAAATACACGGTAAAGTCAATCGAGGATTATCAAAGGGGCGGTGTAAATTTTTGTGAGGCTCCAAAACTATTCAAAGATGGAAACGTTGAGCGTTATATCCTGGTGGGGTCAAGTGATTGCATGTTTTGCAGTGACGAGGCAAAAATGTGCGCTCTGTGAAATCTTTTGAAGTGGCATTCAACGGCTGATGCTCTGATGGTTGGCGCACTTCATTCAGTATCAGCATAATTGCAGTGGTTCAACATAAACAGGATCCCCAGGTCCCCTTGATAGATCCAACTTCTGTAGAAAGTGCACTGATGAGCGACAAAACAAGTTCCTAGGAAAGTCTTTTTGGGATCCCTTGTTTCACTAGGGGCCCCACCATACAGAAATCTGCCAAAAATAGAGACTACAGGGAGGTTGAGATTGATATAACATCCGTGGGGCTCACTGGTGGATGTGCGAAGAGATAACTTGAAATTACTGTCTATATTGCTCCATCCGTTCGGTTAAATGGCCAATATCACCGGATACTCTTGCGCAAAATGGATAAGGAAAACAAAGTTAACGGAACATGATATTACTGAATATTGATCTTCTTAAGCAAAAATATTTTCCCGAAGTTACATGCATTGGATGTCCTTTCATTGTTGGTGAACATTGCACTAGATCATTTGCAGTGAATACTTCTTGCAAAGTAGCACACGAGTTGTTGACACTTATGTCAGTTCACAAACCGGTCGTCTACAGTCAAGGTGGTGAGTCGAATGGTATCCTCAAATACACAATCTTTGTGGCGCCTCATTTCGTTAGAGAAGATGCGGTACTGATAGTCAAGTTGGTAGTTCTGTGATTATTCCCCCAAATATTGCATTAGGTGTAAATCACACATGGATTCATGATAAACGTGGATACGATGTTTTTAACCTATGATAATATCGAAAGTAGTTTCCATATCGACATTCGGAATGGATGAAAAGGGCCTGAGTATATCAAATTACGTCATTAGTAATCCAATCACACCTGTACTCACAATGATGATAAAAGTGTTGGAGATTANCATCAAGTAGAAAGTGCAAACATTTTCGAAGCATTTCCGACTATTTTATTAACACATACGGAATGGGCACTGACCCTTTTGGTTTGAAGGCAAACTTTTGACCACTGACGGGATATCAGTTGTTTCGGTCTCAACTCACCACTTGAAAAACGAGATCATAATCAGTTAATTATCCTGAGGGACGCATAAAGGTTTTATGAATGCATCCTCCATCTCACGTGGACGCAGAACACAACGAGAAGTAAAGTCAACGAATGGAGCGTGCACAAAATATTAAAATCGATATTCCTCATGAGAAGCAGTTAGTTTGTAGTCATGAGCAATCACTTTACGACTTGCGTTTCTCAACTGTTCGTGTATGCAGGTGAGTAATTTCGGTGAACAGTGGTCAATTCTTTGTGGACTAGGTAAGCTTGAATTCGTGAGACTAACCAGCTATCTCTGGTTTCAGTTCCACAGCAATGTAAGTAACGCAAGTATCATCAAGCATTGAAGGCTCGAAAACCAGAATATTGATACAGCCAACCCATAAATCTAGTATTTGGCCGTGGTGGAGAGAGTACATTCTCCGTATTCCATACAAATATCCCAGTCTACCTCCCCTCGCACGAATCATCAAACCACGCACACATCACTAATCCGGACACACCGGAAAACCTAGCTAAAACATGGCACTAAGACCGGGTTATATTTAGCGACGAATAGAAAAGATAGTCCTATTTCGATAAATGAATTTCCATTAGATTTTCAAACAAGTTTGAAATATGCCACCAGCCAACTTTAACTGTAGAGAACACCAGTTCGCTGTTGGTCGTTCTTCTCACAGCTGAGTACCGGACGCACACGATCTTCAAATCACTACAGCACGCGGGTTATTCAAAGGGACGGATGTAAACGCAGTAGGTCCGTGTTACGTGCAATGAGGGTTAAGCACAAACCATTCGCAACGATTTACGCCGACTTGTATGCATCAACACTGATCCGCATTTCCTGTGTTTTCAGTGCGAAGAAACATAACGATTAAATTTCAATTCTCACCAGGTTAGCTGAACCAAACGATCACGTTACATCCTAATAACTGATGCCTCCATCTCACATGAATAAAAGCATAAAACAAAACCACATTGGAACAGTTGATGCTGGGCTAGACTGAAATCGTTTTGTGTTCAGTTGTGTGTGCNNAATCTAGTTCCGGGTGGGTGTTACGCATCACCACATGATTTTCTTAGCAGTTTCTTTGTTGCGCAGAGCACCTAACCGGATAAATGCGTTGAACATTAATGAAATAACAGCAGATTTATGATAGTGAGTGTTGACATGATAAAGCAAAATGATTAACAATCTTTCTCTCTTTTTGGCAGGATCGTAAGGTGAGTAAATTCATCATTATCATCTAGTAATTTCCGCATATGTTTGGATTCCAATATGCAATTACATCAAATACAATGTAGTCCCAACGGAACAAATGTGCCCATGTTATCGGTATCAAATAAAAATCCTGACCTTAAATTGAGTTTTGCTGAAGTCACACTAACGAACAACGTTATTGATATCGGAAATAAGCAATAACACCAAGGTTAGTGCATGCACCATTTTGCATCAAATGAAAGCTAAAAGTGACAGTTAATCGGAAATTTCATGGGGTGTGAAGCCTCAGCACACATTTTTGATCAGTATTGTGTGTTTTCACACATAGCGGGGCATATGGTGACACACATGTGTGGACCAGTCTAACGAGGAGCAGTTTTGAATAACGCATGCACCAGAAGCCTGCAAAATAAACCTAAATGAACAACTCTTTTCCTCAAATTTCAGGGGATAATCGTAACTATACTTGGTATTGGGTATCGCTTATTGCTTGAAATGTGGTAGTCTACGTTTCCTTGCAGAATTCATGATATGTACATTTCCGTTTCTGGATGAAATTCAGCAAGGATGGGGATCTACAATTTTAGTTTTCATCATCGCCGTAGTCACTTAAAACTTCCCTCAAAAATGAATTGGAATCTATTATTTACATGAAGATGGTCTTTACTTTAAAATGTAACAGACAGCAATGCACATGGTTATTTCTAGCAGTGAGAAACGCTTAGCGATGGAAGATTTTGTGAAGACCGGCTTGAAACCCTGGACAACTGCATCCATGGACAATCGAATGTGTTGTACCAGATTTACTACCATATTGGGTAAATAATGCATCTGAAAACATTAGGCCTGTAAATCTTATCGATTCCGTTCATCGGAATGCGGGCTTATTGGCACTCGATCGGATTATATCAGCCCTACACGTATTCGCAATATACCAGAATAGTTTTAGCGTTTCCGAAGGTGCGATTCACTCGTTTTCATCGCATTGCATCACATTCACCGGCTTCACGCCACCTAGTGATCACCGGTTTCACTCGTGTTCATTTTCCTTGTTCATCACTCTACGATCGTAGCAAAACGGTAGTCGTCAAAATAAGTGCTCCGTTCAGTATCTCTCTGCTTTCGCTGATGCAGTGTAATGTAATGAATCAAATATCGTGTAACTCTAACTGTCATTATTCTCAGCTAGTCATCATAGTTTTATGCGAAGATACTTCAATCTCAACAAGATATTAGTAATAAGTTATTAGGATTCAATTTCTGTTAACTTCCACTCAAGTTAGGAAATGCTTTATGCACTTAGATTTTAGATCATAAAAAAATAACTTGTATTCCTCATCAGTATATATATATATATATACGCCGGTACAATAACTAATGAATCGTAAACTTGGTTTTTCTAATTTTATTTTAGTTATTCAAACGTGGTTGGATTACTGATATATGTTGGTGACACAATCAATATGCGCTTTTGGAAGTCCAAGCCGCACATATTGTTTTATCTGGGCTTACGAGAATAAAGCTGGCATGATAATGCTAGAAAATCAGGTTTGCTCACCCCAGATTTGATACCAGTCTAAACTTTCAATAATGTACAATAATAAGTTTACGACGGGTTCATTTCACAATCCGCAGTTTTGGCTTAGCCCCCAAACGTAATTTGATACCTTTCCCAATTTGCTCACTACAATACAATAAAAAGCTGAGGGATAAACGGCAGATAGGCAATTAATTTCAGCTAAGCTCATGTTGGTGAACTAATTGACAGTCACTGAGTCTATGGGTATGTACGATAGGTGTCTTTGTTGTTCAAATTATTTATATGGTAGCGATGTCATTCTGCTGTTAGAAGGAAATAGGGTTTCAAAGAGCAACCTATGTTGGACATGTAATTGAGTGCATACATAGACAGGATTGATTTAGAAACGAGAAGCAAAAAACTTGAAGAATCACCAGAAGTGGAATTAATACGANGAAAAGTATTTATGGGGCAGAGTTTGGGAACGCAAAACGAGCATTGATTATTTGTTGTAGGCCTACTGCGAACAAGACGAGAGTACACGGTGGAGAATTTGATGACCAATGTGCCATCATTATTCATTACACGTGAGCAGTAGTATTTGGGTCATTGGTATTTAATTATTCAAAATAAACCACAAAGATCGACAAAAGGAGTTGTCGGATAAGTAGATTTGTGAATTAGATTCAGAACACAAATTTAGCTGTTATCATTTACGAGGGGAGCGAACGGCGGGAGGAGCGCATCCAAGCTGGATGAAATGTGAGTTTGGCCACAGATAGGAGTCATAGACAAATCCGTTATGATTGTGATTGTAAGTTTCGAAAATCTGGGAGTGAGGTCACCAGTTGAGCAGTCGACAATATTAGTAGAAAGATCAAAAGGGACCCATATTTGCCGCTCCACATGTATCCAGCGAAACAGATCTCTGAATCTCCTTCATTCTTGTGAAAGGGCCAATGTAGAAATAAGAAGCACAGTATTGAGCAAAGCATGCATGAAACTGGTCAATCGCGATGCGAAAAAAAGTTTCCAGTGTGCAATATATTGCGTAAGTTACCACCACTACCAAAAATCCAAAATGAAGGAAATCTAACTCACTCTGCCATTCGAGGTGTAACCGTGGTTGTTTGTGTCTANNTGTCTAACCTCAACATGTGGCACTCAACAGCATTCACCTACCACTCACCTGTAACGAATGCACAGGGCACGTCAATTTCAGGGCATGTACGCATAATCTCACGTGGACTGGTGGCACTACATGAATAGAAATCATTGAGTGGATAATAAAAAAATGATTTTTAGCATAACAAATTAGGTATATAAATAACATACCATTTCGATATTTCCAAATGTTTTATTCAGTCATGAGAAAATACCTTGAGATTTGTTTAGTTGTTTTATTGTTGCAATTCGTTCTGTGTGCAGGTGAGCACCTCAGATTGTAAAATGATTGGATTGTGGCAGAACTGCTGTGCAAGCAGATAATGAGGATGTAATTTACAATTTTCATTTACTTTTACTTTCCCTTTCCACAGCAAACGGAGGTAAGTGTATTCAAAATCAGGAAAGATGTACGTATTGCGAACTAGTGTGACTATAGCGATTGTGTATTCTAGTTTTTCTGCCCGCCGAAATTCGTTCACCGCTGACGTGAATGAATCAGAAAAGAAATGACGACATGGAAACTATTGACAGTTGTATTTTGCCATGAGTGGAACAAACTGTGAGGTCCCGATGAAAGCAGACTTCTATGAACTCTCTTGGTTATATCGTGAGAAAAATCAATCAAATTGTCTCTGTCGACCGTACTATTTATCATACCGCTGACAGTTTCACAGTAATGTGCATCCTCAAGATTAACACCCGTGATTACATCAAAAGCAACTCATGTTCAAGGAGATAGGATAAAGTCACATGCACTTAGAATATGAAGTTAATGTCACCTGATAATTCATATTGTGTTCCTGCTTATTCTTCTGATCAAAATCCTGTGTACCCTTCAACTTTAACTTCCCATATTATCCGGTTGCAGGAGCAGTGGGAAATGACCTGATGTGGAAGTGCTTCTCCACACTGCTGATTTGCATTATCTGTCTTAATATTCTGATTCACTAAATAACGAATACTAAGGAAGAAACGAACACTTCTTTTAACCCTGGTTGATATATAAATTCATTGAAAATTTCACCCTCGTCTTAGCCGATGGTATCGGTCTGAATCGGTCTACCGCAATAATGACCATTGTTTTGTTGAACAGTAATAAACCATGCACCTCTGATGTTCTGCGCATTAGCGGGTTTCCGGTTTAATAAGCCATTATAAAGATCAACGAGCACCGTATGAATAATTGCTACCAAACATCTTGGTTGATATTTTAACGAAGAATCACTGGGTGTCAGTGCCGATTGACCTGAGCATTTTCTCTTTAGATTGCAATAGCAGTCGACAGCGTCTAGTTGATTATCACTCATGTCACCAATCAACATTTTTGGTACAATATTTGACTTATCTCGAACGGCTAGCTGTAACACGCTGCCTGTTACCTCGGAGTCTCTCGATTTATGTCCCATGGAAATGCTATGAAATATTGATATCTCCTCAGATGTCCCAATTTATAAATCAAGTAACTGCTGTAGTCCATATTGTGCACATTAATAATTGAAACCTGACCTCATGTTTGTGTATAAACTTGTATAGATCTCGATTAAGATGAGTTTAATGAACTAAACTGATCTATGTCTATTCTTACTTTCAGACGATGCGCAGTGTAAGTCAACCCATTAACACTAACCATCTAACATCAAACATCAGAAGATAATTTTGTAGTCTTGCTGTTTCTAATAAAACAGGAGAATTGATTTTATATTCTTGCGTTGGAGTTAAGTTGTGAAGCAAGCGGTCTGCGGTGCGTGGAACATTTTGTCAGCTCCCTTCTTCTCTTGTTGCAGAGGCGGTAATGAAATACTTGATCGCGAAAACTTTAAAATTGCAATTTACAGTTCAAAAACGAACAATACATTCTTAAGAAACACGTCTGATCATATTCTGTACAGTCCGAACAGACTTCGTTAACATTCCGACATTGCTTTTTCAGTATACTCTGCGACCGCTTCCTCAGAGCTATTTCGCGGGATAAACAGGAACATCATTCACAACATGAACTGATTATTTTATTCCTCCACCGCATTGCATCAACACTTTGATTTTTCATATATGAGGCTTCATGCATATATGTATATATATCCGTATCTGAAGTACAATCGATATATTCATCACCATTTTCTCTCCCATAGCTCCACCTGCTGCATCATCATCTGAGGCATCATCATCTGCTGCACCAACCTCTACTGCATCAACAGTGGCATCTGAAAAAACAGAAGGTTAGTTTCTTCTATTATACAAATGTTTTGAGGTAAACTATTGTGTTACGTGGGCAGTAAAACGTTTGTGTTCAGTGCTCATATAAATTCCACGGTGTTCGTATATCAATCAACATATTATACCGCACTCTCAAGAACCGGTTGCATACAACTTCAGCATGTTGAACAGGAGTAATGTTTCATTTGATTTGTTCACATGATGAGTACTTCATGCAAATGAGGCTTAAGGTGAAAGTTAGGGAGCACTGGACAATTGTTTCCGCCTGGTTGGGTGTAATCCGCAGTGCGAATCCGTCGGTGCAATTTGGGATTGGACCCGTGACACCACAGAACAAACGCAAGCACACCGACCGGTCGACCAGCAGCAGCTGATCAGACCGTTTCCTATTTGGATTATATATAGAAAAGCACCATCCGATTTTGCGAGCTCGTTCCAAACTTTAGTCCTCGTTAATATCAGCACCAGCCCACAAAGATACGGAAATATGTTGAAATGGTTGTTCCGTGCTTCTCAGCTGTGCAGATCCCCTCATTTACATGATGAATTAATGACACACATTCAGTAAATCTTGTTTGCTCCTATTCTGTACGAACGATCCTTGCAGATCATATGGTGGAGCACAGAATATAGAAGCGTTTATTTTGATAAACATGCCGATATTCATCGCACATTCCTAGGGTATTCTTCAATGTATACAATTCAATACTGACTGAACTTACCAAATTAAGGGTCCTTTCAAACAACTGTTCGTTTATGACATGCACCATGATCCCCATCTTCGAAGCACAAACGAATATTGTTCTCACGTAGTCATCTATTGAGATGTGTGAGTGGTATAACAGCGAAAATGCAATATGAATGAACCGGTTTTTTATAGTGGTAGAGATTGTTTAGACTGTGGAACACTTTTGGATAATGGTGATGAATGCTGTTATGGTTAAATCCGACAGAACTGAAATGCAGGTTGTTTGTTGCAACTGTGATGTTTCAAACACGTAACATATTTTCCATTCATTTTATAGATACAGCACCCACACAGAGCACGACGTCCACAACTGGTGAGTTTCATTTAAGGTTGAATTTCATTACTGAAATGATACATAAATCTCATAATACTGTGCATATGGTTACGTTTTCGTTCTTTCTTCTAATCCACGTGGATCACTCATACGTTTCAGATTACGCTCCGAGGATCCAAACTATACCGCTAATGTCGATGGTTTCTTATGTTTTATTCAAAGCTGCATGATGGCCGTATATGTATGACTGCAATTGAAAGTAATTTTACATATTCAATATAACATGAACTTTATTCTGTCATTTTAAATTGAAATGAAACTGTTGTGTATCGAAAGAACAGGAATCATACCTCGGTGTTGTTTTACCATTGATTCACGTATGTAGTTAGTCCTTTTCATGTAAGAATCTGATTTTGAACGCTGATGATAAGATTATATTGACGCGTATTTGTCAAGCGTATAAAAACTAGCATCAGAGACATGACGTGAATGCTGTTTCACTTTGATTGATGACTAAGTGAGCTGCAGACATATTTACCAACAGTTGAGGCGATTAAAGTGTGAGAAAAAATAACCTAATCATAAAACAGGGTGACGCATGACCGTAAGAATGACATGGATTACCAGAGTAACCACAGACGCGTTCTCGATGAACGGTGATCACTAACAATTCGTGGGGTGTGCGAAACAACTGTTTGAATCAAACTACGAAGTTTTGGTGAGCACACATTGAACTCATGTGCGTTCAAGATCTCCAACCCTTCGTGGACGTATTGACAATCCAAGCTGTCATCATTTTACCCGATGCCTCAGCAGACACCCCATGAAATCATCCTTTTTTCCCATGCTAATTATATAGCCAAAATTACAACGATCGAAGCTAGTTTGTCGGGAAACCTGATTTCACGTTTTAAAGATATTGCTCGACCCTGTACAACATGACCTACAATTAAAAAGCCGAATGAAGTTCTCCAAATAGAATAGGCTTATATATATGGCTGTGAATGAACAGAACCCATTCAGATCTGTATTTCTTATTGCGAAATAAACAGTGCCGTCTGCAGTGATTTGACAGTTGCCCCTTAGCAATAAGCAAAACGTTGCTCAGAATTGCGCGTGATCATTTGTATATATCTTCGTAAATTGGTTATTCTGCCCTGCGAAGAAGTTCCAAATAGCATAGAAAATGATAATGTTTCATCCAAATAGAAAAGTAATGCAAGAAATATGAACGTTTATATTCCGATATAGACCTTGAGATATTTGGCGCGTTGAATAAGCGTATTGTTTAGTATCACCATGCTCATATCTGACAATCACTCCCGGTGTTGTCATGCCAACACATTTGGGAAGCAACGTATTTGTGATTCGCAACGTTTCACCCGATCATACAGAATTTGAGCAAGCGCTTCTATTACTTTATGAATGAACATACATAAATTATATATATATATATATATGTGGATGCGTCTTCAAAGGATTTCTTCAAAGCTGCATAAACCTACCAAAGAACCGACCACATCGAATCAGGACATGGCAAAAGTTTCGTTGCAACTGAGAATATCTACCGACAACAAATAGCGAGGGTAGTTCGTGAACATTCACCACAAGTGAAATGTGGTTTAGGCCGATCAATGTAAAGCCGCTTTTGTATGTATTTCGGACAAGAACTTAAAGGTGCATTGACTGTCGTTTTGATATTCTGCCTATCTCAGGATAAAATGACTATTGCATGATGACAAAGAACCAAAGGAAGCAAGATGATCTATGGACGTAGTAATTCAAAAAGGTCCCCCTGACCATGCATGTAGTACGGCATGATTTTGAGGATACCGAGTGTTGCTAATTGGATGTCAACTTGATGGATTGTGGGACCAAACAACTGACCCATGTACTTACAAAACAAATTGTTGCACAATGGTATTAAAATCATGAAATAATATCGCCTGATTCATACACATGATTTCTTTTTGATGAATAAGCTTTACCACTTCTTTGTCCCCAAGGTTTATTATCAAAAAACAAATTCACGGAAAAATGTAGTCAACACCAATAAGTCGTTCTTTCAAGAGAACTACAAACAAAAAGATGAAGCGTCGCAAGTGGTTTCTGCTGAATGTTTTCGTCTTTGATGCGGGCAGCATATTATTGAATCTCTGTAATGAAGTTCAAAACGAGAGTCGTAAAAGCTAATAGAGTTCCGGAAAGTCACAGAGGAGAAGATCAATCAGTGATTGTATTCCTCTGTTCTGAAGTAAAGTCTCTTAATAAACACCGTTCAATCTAGTCATTCAGTTCAGTCCATCGTTATCCGTTGTCTTTCGCAGAGAACACATTTTGATGACATATGTGTACATGCAAAAATGGCGATTTAATCGGGGAAAATGAGGGCATACATTCAGGCGCTTCATTCTCATACCACGTTGCAGCACTCAACGGAAATGAGCAACAGCACACGTTTCAAGATTCCAGCTATTTGAATGTTCCTATTCTTTTTTTCATCAAAGTATACTACATATGTGGATACGCCTGTTGACCAGATGATTTTTAGAACTTACAGATGAAAACCTTGTTTACAATACAACAAAGGAAATAATCACAACTACGATCATGGCTAAAGTCGAATCACACCGTTCTGCTGCAAATGATGTCTGTCTGAGTTACGAGGACACTATCGTTGTGCATTTGGTGATACTGTTGAACCCCTCAAATGGTAGACGTTGCTTCTATAGAGTTTTTAGTCTGGTTACAGTCGATATACATTGGTGGCAGAACACGATGAGCCCAAGATGGGTAGCCATAGGGAAAGCGAAAGTATTACACGATATTCGCCATTCAAATGCGAAGCGTATTTGGCACTATTATTTTGTTTGTTGTGAACTGATATCAGTCGGAATTATTCAGCATCGACTTCACACGGACATAAACAAAGGCAGGTGCTCCGACGAACAGTCTGATAAAAACAGATTGATGAAACTGAGTAGGATGCGTGCATGCAAGAGGCCAGATTGCGAGCATACACGATCGATGGATGCGCCACCGGAACAAACAAGGGGCCTCTCCGAGTTAACTACAGACAGTACGAATTTTGATATCGACCGGAAAAGATTTCCGATTGAGCATCACTTCGTCACTTAGTCAAATTTAGGAATAAAACAACTTATAGGGTTTCTGATTAAATGTATTTTTTGCTTTTTTTGTGACTGTCGGGAAAAAACAGTGCGTAATTAGCACAGACAACTTTTAGGGAAAAAAACTGTCCTGTTTCGGCAACTGTTACTGCAATTGGAGCACTTGTCCTAATAAAAGATTGGCGATGTAGTTGGTGAGATTCTTGTAGCGTCAGACTAACGCTTCGTTCTCTGAAACAAGCAAAACCAGCCTTTGAGTTACAGGCTATTCATTGCATTGAATACACATAATCCAATGAATTTCAGTTTATTTATGTTTTCACTACCATTCACCATACACATTCATGCACCGGTTTTGGTTGCTGTTTTTTTGAGTACCAATTTGGAACGAGAAGCTAGAGTGAGATTTCACTGTTGCAAGCAAATGCAACCGAAAGATAGACAATAAACAGGTGTTAAGAGAACCATGAGTAGATGCATGAGCACCAATATTCCAGACACCTGACCATTGCACACAGTGTCTCTAGCCATCGTTGAACATCATCGCCGATTACCCAACCAGGGAGCCTAACGGGACTGATGTGACTCAGTCTTCTGTTTAGGTTTTTCATAGCTTTATGGTGTATCTTCCTTTCACAACCCTTGACCGGTTCCTAACCGCTTCCTGCCTCGCCAATCTCGCTCGCCGTGGCAAACGATCTGCTTTCATGTATACCACATGCCCCAAACAACTCAATCTATGAAGATCGACTACTTGCTCCTGTAGACGAACGTGATTACCTTAAACTCTACGCCTAAACTCAATTATACTAGTCGGCTCACCACACCATTCTCGTGTAATGCAGGGTAGACAAAGGGGTTCGAACACAGACAAGACGTTTTTATCTCCTGATGACATTTACTAAGTCTCTGCACCGTAGTGCAGCACTGGCCGAACCGCAGCAGCTGATACTCCACTTTTTGCAGACAGCCGGATGTCCCGACGGCGACACATATGTCTCAAGTTGACAAATGATTACCGAGATTTTTGTACGCGGGTCGATACTTCATCGTTGATGCGTCCGCAGAGTGAGATATAGCTACCAGATGGCAATATTTGTCTACTTTCGCTAGTACTCCCTTATCCATGGGAGCAGTGGAGCTGGACCAACACAATTCTGTAGCAACATTTTGCACTTGAATGTGCGAAACCCAAACCAACCATAGATGGTCCAGCAACCAAATTATTCAGAAAACCTTGCAACTCACCTGGATCTTAACTTAGTAGCATAGTGTCGTGTACATACTCAAATTCAGACGGTCTACCACCTGGGTTAATAGTATCAAGAGATAGAAATTTTGAAATAAACTTCTCAGACACAAACTTTACAGTGAGGTAGCACCCGAGTTCAGATCGGTCGACAGAGTCCAAAGTTGCTTTCAGATCTAGCGTGACAGAACTAGCGGATCTCCAAAGGGGTTTCTGTGTTCTGGAGTTCTGCGAGAAGTGAAGATGTGCTGAACATATGGTAGTCAGTTCAGGTTGCGCATAAACTGCAAGAAAACCGGTTTCTGTCAAATAAACGATAAACTATAGTGTCGTCAGGATTGCACCGTTATACATGGGGTTCATTTAGAAATAACTGAGAATAATTTATTGTGTTTGAATCCAGTGTTTTTTTCAAACCAATAGACACATTGAAGCTGGATAAAATAGAGATTAATTATCACCTGGATGCAGTAAGTTAGTGAGCTTTTCGTACTAAACGTGTTCCACTGGATCGTAAAACTGGTTGTCTTTTACGGAGCACGTG
>UZAN01039914.1:90786-103464 GCA_900618425.1 Echinostoma caproni
TGTTGGATTACGGGCCCTAAATAGCATTACATAGGGTCGCGGTTGGAATTCTATCCTAACGGATTTACATTTACAATACTTGAAATGAGTCATTTCACAAAAAAATTGTCTCCGCAGAGAAACTGCGAACATGGTTCCTTTTATCCTTGAACGTTAGTAGAAAAACAAAATTCACCACAACATTTGCATAAAAGAAATACACTTTAGGGGCCTGCTGCATATTTGCGGATGTCAGCCAATAGTGACCGCTTATGGATTGCAAGTACTTTGTTGAACACAGAATTTTTCTTATGAACCTGTAAGCATCCGGAAGACGAACCCCTCCCCGATAACGACGTCTATATAGAGGATTTAATTCAGTCACTTCACCAGTCATCTGTAAATCATAGACTACAGTGGTTGTACTACTTTTCAACCATGCAAAATGGACTACAAGTTAATGGATAGATTTTGGCACCAGATAAGGCAGCCGATAACTAACGAAATGGACTCTGTGAAGCCAACGGTCAAATTTTCTTAAGGGAAATGTAGATTTAATGAAAGTATGATGTTGTAATGAGAGAAATTGGAGCAATATTATACTAGGAGTTGTCTATCAGCTGGAGACGGAGCTCGCGATATCAACTTGTAGGTTTTTTAGCAAGAGATGTAATCGTTACAATGATTGCAGTGATGGAAGTACACCGAGAAGAGTACGCCAAACACCCGGCATCAACCACCAGATTCTTCATGATGAGAGAGATATACGAAATCAAGGCTAGTACACGACATTCAGATCTTAATCGCATAATTCCGTCAATGCTTTTTCACAGTGTTGTCTCTGATCGAATGTAAATGTCACACAATTTCGATGACACTTGCTTGAAGTGCACGTAAGTCAAGAATGTCTTCAGCTCATAAGAGGCTCTTTCTGAGCATCGGAACGATGTATTTGACTCCGAGTTAATTTACCGGGAAAAGTAGCAACCGATCAACAATTACGGGAGAGTTGCCCAGATAGATGCAACTGAAGTTTCCGTCTCCACACCGAATGGTACACAGAGAGAAACGTTGTCACATTAGTGCAAAGTTACTGGCCAAATATTCACCCTGGTGAATCTGGAAAGAACACTTTCCGAGCTTGGAATGTAGGTCAATTTTTCTAGTAGGATTCCCTTCAGAACAATCTTCATCTTTGCACCAAAGAGGCAAACCGGAAAGAAAGCAGCTACATTGATGGTCAGTGTGAGCGTTGTGGGTTAGGTTAATTGTGTTTCAGGTGACGATTTCCACGGTCGGTTACAATGATCGATCTACTTACAATTCTAGCTAACTGCCATCGAAGGTACAGAAGCAATAACCAGCTTAGACAAAAATTAGCACATGGTTAATTGTTGAATAGTTTGAAGTGGCTGATACCGTATTTTTAATGAATTTGACTGGTGTCTCAAAAACACATTGTGAGAATAATACAGTAGTAAAAAGCTCCTTCACGGTGACCTATCCACCAGCTAATACATCGCAATATACGTCCAAAATGTTTAAGATGGGCGGGGTGGAGCAATCAAGGAAAATCGGGACAAACAATAATCAACATTCTACTTTCATGAACATAAGTTGCTCATACTTTGGTCATCGCAAATGCGTATTGCTTCGGCTCATTTAGGCCCGGGGAATACGACATCGCAAAAATATGTTTGGCGGAGAACAAAATGAAACGTTATTATTTTTATACGGAATATATATAAATAAATAGTTCTCCTAAACAGATCCATGGACATCAGAAAGATAAACAGTATTCTCAGTGACACCAGCAGCAGTTCAGAAGCAAGCTAGGAAGAAGGGTAAGCCAGAATGAATGGAAACGCCGCCGGTGAAAATGCTGCTTTAGATAAAGCAGAAAAATGCGACAGTATGTGAAATGAACAATTTGGTTTAGCTAAAACGGCAATCCCAAAGATGTATGGGTCATGAAAGACAGTATATATATCATTATGTCATAGTCTATCAACATATAGATAAATGTGCAAATGAAGAAATAATTCAAAAAATGTAATTTCAGTTAGTGATCATAATCAATTTCAACACGAAGCATACATTTTTAAAACTAAGACGAAATTATTCACGTCAATCTGGTTCGCATTTCCCGAAATTTCTATGGATGAGTTACTGAATAAGATTATCAAACGGAGATTCGATCATGTGTAATATACAGATAATATTCTGATGGCACGTTTTGTATGAATGTCGTTGAGAGACTATCCATATTCCTGCAGAACCATTTCATGCTGTTAACCCAAAATGGAGAGAGAAAACAAGTCGAATGAGCAGGTTGAGTTTTTTGAAGTTCTGCTAAATAGTCATCGGGACGAGGCAAAGAAAATAACTTACGGTAATGAAAGGAATGGGTGGCAGTATTCACAGCATTGTGCTCCAATAGGTCTTGTGCATTTTTGACGTATGACATAAACGGAACATCGCAATGTTCAGCATGATATTCACAACTGTAAGTAGTTCGTTACAACAAAAGCAGCAGTTCAACATTTAATCATCACGGGCGGCGTTACCTCGGTAGAGAGATGAATTGGGTTTATTCGAGAGTTCTTCCTACATAACGGATATTCGAACCGATTCCTTAGCATGACTTTTTGGCGTCCCCGGTTGGTGTAATCGATTTGAACTTAGTCGCAGCTGTCGAGAACACAGCAAACATACAAATTGTTTCTGTCCAAGAGAAGACAAAATCCCACAATTCCCAGATTACACCCGAAAACCCAAACGCATAGCCGTTTTGATGTCCAGAATGTGCATTTCATGAAACAAATCACGAGGTGGCGTGCATCACTTCTCTTCAATGACCACGAGGTAGCCAACGCTCGACAGATCGGTGCCTGTGGTCAAGCTACCTCGACAGAAACGTCTATCACAAGCTCTTCATAGTCACAAATAGACAAGCCTGTACGGGGGACAGTGCGATCAAGCAACTTTGCACGAATCTTCCTTAACCCATAAGTTAATCATTGGTAGTGAGGTAACAGAATAAGCTGAGTCGCTGGACAGAGGTATTTGACCAAATGTGTGTAGAAGCCAACCAGCTAGGCTCACACATCTATGATGTCTATCTACATCACCTCTCACAGGTGAACCAAAGTTACCTCGTTTGACGCCGGCAAGTGATGAATATATTGAAAATGTCCTTTATTCTACTGTTATCATTGCAAATAGGTCCAGCAATAACATAATTTTAACGGACAGTCCGTGGAATCCGTTTTTGCGGATTCTGAAATGGATCATATGAAGAATAATGGTTTATTGTCCCCAGCCCAGCACTGGTTTCGGAAAAATCGTTCATGCGCATTTAACTTGATTTGGGCTTGGAAAGAATTGACTCATGCTTTGTACCAAGTCTGTGCGGTAGATGGTATTTACCTGCACAACCTCTAGGACTAGAATAAAGAACAATAGAATAGATCGTCAAACGCTGATACAAAAGCTGTGTAACTATGGAATTCGTCCACTCGTACTTGGATGGATCGAGGAGATGTTCCGACTAATTACCATGTCACTTCGTATTTAGATTCATTTGCTGATGCAATGGATGCCAAATGTGCGATTCCACAGGGATCTGTGCAATGCCCACGTCTATTGTCTGCCTTATCGAATCATATCCCAGACGTTCTCGAAGCGCATCCTATTATGTTTGCAGACAATGCCAAATGATGGAGGACAAAAACAAAAACAGGAGGATTCATTTGATCTCCAGAATGCCCTTGACGATTCTCCGTTAATTGTTCATGTACATTCCCCTTTCATTACCAAATATAGCGAATATTTCAATTTGTAAAACGTGTTTACCAACACGATATTTGGAACTAAATTGTTCGATTTTCCGTCATCGACGGCTGATCCAAAATTACAAGCCGCAAACAAAATGTTCTGTTATGTTGTATTTGTTGTGCTGTGTTTGATGATTATTTTCAGCTTTTATATATGAATAAAATCCTGAGGCTGCACGTTCACAATCCAAGTTAGCTCCGACAATCACTCGAATCCTTTTGGTTGTGAGAAACCAACAGTGACATAATTAGGGTACTACATTGAAACGAAAGAAATAATGATATTATTTCTGTTATTTCCCAACATAGAAGCTGATTTCCAATCGATCTCTATTTGCTTCGAGAATTATGTTGTTTTTCGACGAAATAATTTACAAGTATAACATTTGATTGATCACAGCAATTCACAGCAATAGCATATGTTGTCTTATCAGAAGGAAATATGTAAGAGTCTAGCGTTGCCGTGTGTTACTGAAAGGATCCTATGTCAGAGATAGGTTCAGTACGCCCAAAGCGAGATGCATCGAAATGTTTCCGGAGTCAAATCATCTTCAATTGCGGAATTTATTTAAATAAAAACAGTTGCGCATTTTCTCTCCTAACTAATTGCATCCAGAAGAATTCGAAATTGTTTTGGAATTGCGGAGGCGTCCAAAAGTTTAAGGACTGAATCTTGTTCAAACTTTGGCTGGCTTTATGAGCTGATTCATACACATAAATGCATATTCCAAATGTTAAACTATCTGATGAGCTGCCAGGTGGCCAACTAGTGCTTGCATTTGTGAGGTCTCAGTTACGATTCCCAGTTGGGTCGATGGTTTCTCACTACTAATGAGACCGAAGCACGTGGAAACCTCTATAGAGTGCTTCCCTTGTTCTTCAGGTCAACAGTTGTTTATACGACGAATTGATGATATAAGGGAGGCAATATTATTTCGAAAAGAAATTCAGATTAGGAAGAACTCAAAAGGGTTTATTAACTGTCTTTCATTTAAAAAAATACAATCGTTTACATTAGGACTAAGAAATATCTGCAACAAAAGACGTATTGAAGTGGTCCCTCAACAGTTCTTCAACATATCTATAACACTAATTATCTCAAAATAACTGTTAAATGTTTAATTCATTTATTACGATGACAATGTTTTCAACAAGGTCAACATGAAGTGAATTGGTCAAACGTTGTCAAAATTGCAGCAACAAGTGACAGTCGGTCAAAAACTGCAGCCTGTGCAGCGTAAAAGATGCAGCACACTTTATGCTTCCTACTTGACATGCACGAGTGCCATCGGTTTCAGTTGTGCCAACTCGACAGTTTTCATGACCTTGCTTTGTATGCTCCTTGAAGAGCAAGAAATGTAATGCTCCGAATCAAATTTAAACAAAACGTTTTGCCGCTAAGTGAACAAACAAATGTCATTTTGGAAAATTTCCTTCTTAAAAAGATGGCTATGATTCATATTATTGAGCAATGTATGCCACGAGAATAACCAATTTGCTGTAACATTTGTCACTGTGCTTGTTACATTCTGTAGTTTACTGAGTATCTGGGCGTGCTACCCTTTTAACATGCAACGGATCTATGTTAAATTTGTAATTGTGGGCTTTATAAAACGATTTCATATATTTGATTTTTGTCCTTTTGACATTGTCGTTGTTTGTGATATAGTCGATCGATCCATTGTCTTTCGAATATATTGAATGTTCAGCTGACTTGTCTGTTTGGAATTTATCATCTAACTTCCAGGTGGACTAAAACCAAAGTACACTTTTCCGCGACACGAAATCAATCAAACAAACAGAAACGTTTTCCTTCGATTTATTTTGTAATTATTTTGTTTATACCGTAGTTTATTCTCTTCCTGGATCTGCCGCGTTCGTTATTTGCACTCGCAACCATTCAATAAACCGCCTGCCGCAGTTCTTTTCCGTGTACGCGCGAAGTCCCCGACTCTTCTATAGCGAATTGGTTTTGGGTTCGATTTGACCTGTTGTTTCTCACATGCAAGGATGATTCGGTTCATTTATTCCCCACTTTCGCGATTGAATGGATGAACGGAAGTTTCATTTTCATCACGTTTGTTCTATATACTGGCAATCTTATCAGTAGATTCAGTTTGCACTTCTGTGACTTACTGATGTGTGGGTGATCCATTGAGAAGTGTGCTGGGCCCAGGGTACTTGAGTCTCGAAACCATCCCTATTATTCGGTCAACCAGCTGTGGACCGCTCTCTGTATGACTAGGAGACGATACAATGGTTTCCTTTGAGTGTCATCAATCACTAGATCGAACTTGAAAGCGCCATCTTAGTGCGGAGTGCGAGGGTTTTCCAATTGTTCACTTACCCCTCGATGCATCATCCGAAAATACAATATCGGTTGTGCATTTAATCACGGAGGCCTTGACAGCATTATCTTCTCTGACGAATGAATTATATTCATTGGGCTTTCGGACCTCCCTAAAGTCCTCTCAATCATTTCTGGATGGATGGGAAACTTCAACAAATGAGACATTTTAATGCCAAACTGGGGGCTTATGAGTTTAGTCGGTTTCCGCGGGACGCCATCTCCAGGCATCGCCTTCCGCAATGACATGCGGTGCCGATAATCAGATGGCAGAAGCCGTGCTTCTTTCCAAAATGCTGTGAAACACGTTCCCCTTATGGACGTGGGTGCATAGGAAGTTTTTCGGAAATGACGCCAATGTTGTCATCTACAAAGCAATATTCATTGCGGCGTCAACTTATGGTAATACCGAAAGTAGTTTCAACACGGTGATTCGAGGTTTGTTAAAGAAAGGCCCGAATACTTCGCATCAAATAATCAGCAATCGAAAAACGCTGTGCTGAAAGTAATGATACGAAAGCAGGGAATTATGTTTCACAACAAGCAGAAAGTGCAAACATTTTCGATGCAGTGTCGATTAAGTTGTGAACACCTACAAAATGAGGCAGTGCACCTTGTCGTTGGAAGGCAACCATGTTTAAAAATAAATGAATATTAGATCTTTGCGTCTAAAACAATCACGTGATAAACGACAATATTGCGCATTCGTCAGCAGTTGATTCTCACGGAGGCGTATAAAGATTTCTTGAATGCATCCTCCATTTCACATGGGCCGACAACACAATACGACGTAAAGCGAGCCAGTGGAGAATGCACAAAATATATAAATCGATATTCTGTATACATTTATTGGTATATAAGGGAAAGTAAGTTCCATCTGATAGGTGCCTAGGATATAGTCATGAGAAATCACTTTAAGATTTATGTTTCCCTGTTATTGTTGCAACTGATTCTGTATGCAGGTGAGTACCTTCAGGGAAACCTAGCGAACTGTTTGTGAATAAGCAGTGCTCTTGAATTGATGAGGCCAACAAATGATTCCTCTTTCTTCATGTGCACAGGAACGTAAATAACTTTATTTAAAAACTTTATAATAAATATAGCCTTTTTTGATGCATGAATTTTCGATAGATTTCTGAACATATAGAAAATAAAACTACCCTCATTGTAATCGGATTGCAACTAGCGTGAACACCATCACGGTGTTGGTCGTTCTCCTCACAGCTGAATACCTGATGCACACGATCCTTAAATCATCACAGTAGGTGGATTATTTAAAGGGACGCATATACAAGCATTATTTCACAGTTCTGTCTAACGTGCAATGAAAGATAAGTTCAAATGATTGTCAACCACTATAACCCTTCTAAAAGCTCAATATCGTTTTTTGCACAGAATGTTAGGCATCATCGTTTGACATAAAATACGGTTTAAGAAGTAATCCAAAAATCCCTTTATCATATATTATCCATATCAAGATCACAAGTAGTTCCGCATTCACGCGTGTTATGCAAATTAACATCAAGAATGTGGTTGAACTCTATTCCTGTCGCAAGTCTTTGGATGAAAACTAAAGTTTCCTGACTCTTTCTTTCTCGTTTCAGCAGGAGACGGTGGTAAGTATCCTCGGTTTGCACAATTATGCTGTTAGCTATACATTACCTATCGTAGTTTAATTTTGAAGATGATAGCGTGGGACAATTTTGTTCACATTTGTGCTGTAGGAAACAGTTTCGTTGCGTTTCTTTCATACACAGGCATGTCTGATGAACAGCAGTTGGGGTGGACCCCCAAGTTACGAAGACCTACAGTTCAGTGATGGCCTCGCTACCTCAGGTGTGGTATAGACTCGTGCAGCAGCAAGAATGTTTAGCACCAAAGGTAGGTGGCTGTAACGGGCCTCAAACTTTGGACCATAGGGTCCAAACCAAGACGGTTAGAGCGATTCAATTACTGAGCCACTACCATCCGGGTGTATCCAAGTAATGGGTTTCTCTCTGAAGACGTTCTTATATTAATCAGTGAAAATCAAAACGGCTAGCTCAGGAAACAACTTCTAATACGGGAACCGGGAATGACTTGACCTGGTAAAAAGTGAAACCTATCAGGATAATACGATGATTGGTAATAGAATAACTCAGTTTATTCTAGTGAGTATTGAAATGACAAAGCAGAATGATCCATGAACTTTATCGTTTGGGCAGGTTCAGAAGGTAAGTAACTTTGTTATTATCAGGGAATAATGTCTTAATATGCATCGATTTAAAAAAGCAGCTACATGCATTGCAATGTGATTGTAACGTTGCAAGTGTGTTTAGTTTATAGAAACCAATTTACCTTGCGAAACAATTCGACTTTAAAAACCTCATAATCTTGTTGCGTTACCGAAGGTCACTAAACACGTCTTTTCCACCAAAAACAATGACGTCAAAAAATAATTATTAACACCAAGCTAACTGCGATCTCAATGTTACGTCACACGGTAGATGAATACGAAGGCTAGTGGACCACTGGATGGAGTGGGAAACTCACTGTATATTTTGGGCAGTTTTATTGTATTCACACGAAGCGGGGCATATAGAGACTCGCAACTTTACACGTGTCCCATCGATGATCACTTAGAATAATACGCCGAATTATTCATGAACGAGAAGATGGCAACATGAACCAAAATCAATAACTCTTTTCCTCTTATTTCAGGGAAATTTTGGAATCCATTTGTGTCTGAAATGGGGCAGCCTCCGTTTTGCATGTAGGGCATTTATGATCCATAATATTCAATTGTTCGTGTGTTGGTAAAATTAAAAAGGATTAGAATCTAAAATGTTAGTTATCTTCATCGTTGCACTCTCTGAACTATGCTTCACATCCCTCGAAGATGATCTGAAACCTTCTATTTACATGAATATCGCCGTTAAATTAAAATATATCCGACAGCGACACAGGTTTAATTCAAAGCGTTCGCAGGGATGGAAATATTTTGGATGACCGACGACGATAACTGGACAGCTGTGTCCGTGGACAATCGAATGAATATCTCTAAAAATTTATTTCTGTAATAAAGGAATTATGCATACGAGAACATTAGACCTTATGGATTCCGTCAAGTGGAATATAAGATAATTGGGATTCGATCGTATCGTATCAGTCTGGCACGTGAAGAAAAAGAGAGACCGACTATCAAACTCTAATTTGTCTAACAACTATTGCGTCCGAGTACCGGCATTGCAAATTCCAATCGTCTTCAAAAACGTACTGGAACCAAAATTAGCCCGTGAATTAGAGAAACTGTTTGTATTTACTGTTTTTAATCGAGCCCCGTTGAACTGTCTAAAGAGACCTAAACATTTTTAGTCGTCCGTTTTAGTGCAAATTGAATATTCACCGTCGGATTTATTTTCAATCAAAGGGTTGAATTGGATAATCCCTATTGTTCTGTCCACGTTTCAAAAATACCAAACTTTCCTGATGACAACGCATTTGAGCTTCATGCGAAAACATCTACACATACTATCGTTTGAGTAACTTTGCAGTAGATAGCGGCAGAATAGCATGCGGCATAGGTAGATTTCGACAAAGGGAATGCACGAAAGTTGAGCTTTTCTATTGCTGCAAAATTACAAAAAAACCAATCAATCCCGAATCGCCGGTGCTGCATTATATATGCATCGACACCACAAAATGAGTCCAAGCGTTCGACAATTGCCATATTCTAGAAACCGAGTTTGGACGAGATATAATCCAAAATGAAAGTTAACAGTTTCTAAACATGAAACTGTTTCCAGGAATTTATCACAAGATCGTGAGGTTATTATTGATTATTATGTCACAAAGCACATGTACATGAACAGTGTGGCCATAATCATTTATTTCCAACCCTTGTGTTTCCTTGCAGCAGGACCAACCCGTAAGAGTTAGAACTTTTACCGATTATGTACATTAACCATATGTCTTGTCTGGCAGACCTGTGATGATGAACGTATGCATTCCCAATTCCCTGGCCGCTTCAACTAATTCTATGAATTTTATCAAAAATCAAAGTCATCTTAACAGCAATAGCTGAAACGGAGGATGTTACTTAAGTGAAGACAGACTAGTTTGTGACCTGCACTGCTCGTTTTACGCTTTTCTGAGAGTTTCGTAAACTGTGGTTTGGCTGCCACGGAAATTTCACCAGACTTCAAAGGTGTACGTATTCAATTTAAAATGGTAACATTTTCAATCAGTGATCTTCATGATGCTACTGAGTTAAGGAACTGCTCATGAGGTAGTGCCACATAACCAATGCACATGAACAATGAGGCAATACTCATGCACTCCTTGTGTTTCCTTACAGCAGAACCACCCCGTAAGTATTACCACTTTAACCGATTATGTACTTAAATATTTCATCCTTTTTTTACTCTGAGAGGTCTGTGATGTTGAACGGTTGAATTCCCAATTTCATGGTCGCTTCAATTAATTCTATAAATGTGTGTTTGCTGCCACCGAACACTACTGCCACCAAATGTGAAAGATTTATATATTCAATTTAAACTGGTGGCCGTATTCATTTGAATCATTATTATTCAAAGCGGAAGTGCGTTGGGAAACTGTTGATGAGATTGTTTCACATAACCAATGCACATTCAGAATAAGGCAATAATCATGCGTTTGCGTCCCTTGTGTTTCCTTGCAGCAGCACCAACCCGTAAGTATTTACACTGTCGACGACTGTGTACTCATAATATGTGAAATATGTTTGCAGTCGAATAATTCCCCTTGTTAGCTTGCACAGGCGAGTTTATCACCGTTGATTACTATGATAATATTCTGGCCGCTGAAATAGCTGAAATGGAGGCTGGTACTTAGTAAAATACAGACTGGTTCGTGCTACGCACTGTTCATGCAAGCTTTCCTGAAGATATCGCAAACTGCGGTCTTGCTGCCACCGAAAATAATTACCACCAGATGTCAAAATATACGTACTGAGCTTAGACTAGTGACACGTAGTCATTGAACTATGGGTTTTGGGGATTCCTACAAGGGAGTGGGGATGTGTAAGCACACGGGGAACTTTATCCTAGAGAAAAGCACGAACACTAAAGTATAACCGGTCACTAGTAGTATAGTATTATCTTAGTGTTACATCAGTGGTTCTTTCGGAACAATGGAATAAAAAATGGGAAGATTGTGCATTTACCTAGTCAGAAGTTTTTATCAAACCTGAAAAAAATACTATGTATTTTTTCTCCGTGTTGACGACTCTTCTATCTGCATACGCTGCACTTGATGCTGCATTAACAGAACTCGGTATGTAATCTATCTGTGTTTATGGATTGGGTTGATTACAAAGGTAGAAAACATGGCAAATGGAAACAGTTCAATTTAACCCAGATAAACTGTTTTGTCGCATTTCCGAGTTCAGACTCGATTCCTTCTCCCTATGGTGATCTAAAAGGCAGACAGTTGGGTTGCCCAATGGAATGTGGATGATGGATTCCAACAAAGCTCAATAGTATCTACTAGAACAAATTTCTGTGTTGAAAAATGACAACTGCAGAGCTTTGCATTAATTATCCTGTGTGCTACTGGGAATTTGAGTACATGTTCCATATGTGAGATTGCGTTATTAGTACGCTTAATTATCCAAGATCCAACTGCGGTACCTCTTAATTCTTCTAGAATTCCATGAGCGAATTATATATATATATATATCGGTATCATTTAATTAGGTGACAGCTTTATGTCTGGGTTTTTTGTTTTTTCAATCCTGAATAAAACTTATAAATTTATAACTATTATACACTGATGGAGAGATAAAAGCTTATGTTGCAGTATTCTCTTTTTAGAAGAAGGAACAAGTAAGTTCATTGATCGCCAACAATTGGTGAACACAGATTATGCGGCGATCACGGATATATTATGGCTCCGAAGAGCTTAGTTGTTGGGTTTGAATTAAATCTTGTAGCACTGTATCTGCAGGAAACTCAGAGTTTGTTTCCGCTCATTCTCGTGTTTTATTCAATACTCATTATCAACAATGTGAAACCGGAATCAAGTACTATAATTAAGATCCGCACTTTATTCAACAACCATTGGGAAGCGAAACGCTCAACTTGATCAATCACAGCTACAACGTATTTGCCTGAACTGCTTCTATTTGGAGTGCCCATGGAGTGCAAAGGGCGTGGAGCATGATGACGTCCAAGCATAATGGGTGCGACACAAGCACATGCAGCTCTCAGTGGACAAGCCTTTGCAATGGACGCCTAAGTAGTTAACAATTAAATGGCTTATTTGGTTGTTTTCGATTTTGGTAATGCCTCAGTAAACCTTTGGGCGAATAAAGTAGTAATGTCGGTATTGCCATCCGTGTGCGTAAACGATGCATTCAACGATGAACTAAAATAAGCAATTCCTTCATTTTTATTTCAGTAACGGAATCAAGTGAGTTCTTCACTTATTTTCAACATTGCCAATGCAGTGCGCATTTTGAAAAAAAACAATATCAACATACTCACATCGTTCCGACTA
>UZAN01039915.1:2875-17571 GCA_900618425.1 Echinostoma caproni
GGACAAGCGTGGTGTCAGCTGGCATCACAACAAAAATAACAATAAAAATAATTGGCGGAGGGTTTGTGATACAGAACATTGAGAAATAGACGGAACTGTTCAAATGGAAAATTACAAATAAATGGGATAGAAATCATTTGTATTCCACTTCTTGAAATTTTGCGAGTTAGTTTATCATTTTAAGGGACACGGGACTTCAGCAGGCAAACCTTACAGAATTCGCGCCACCGATTTCTATTCTGGGTCATATCTCTGAGCTTCTCTAATAGCACTCTAATGGGACTCTAAGGAACTCTAAAAGGACGACGGTGTTGGCAGTGCCAGTGATTAGATTAAACATTATGTTTCACTATCCGTATATCATAGTAATTTGGATCCTGATCACAAGAGGGTTGAACTTATAAAGTTTTATAAAATTTAGGAATCCTGGATGTGAAGGAAACAATGAAGTATTGGGTTCCTCGTCAATATAAATCAGGGATCAGACGGACAAATCCTGTGCTTTAAGTAGAAGAAAACTCGGAGCTATTTCCCGTTCCCTTTAAAAACTCTCATACGACGGTTTCAGGACAATGTACACCTATCATGTCCGACCTGGCTTGGAGTTTGTGAGGTCGGCGGTAAATCTTTGCACAGTAGCTGAATTTATAAAATTAAGTTGTTCCACCACATACACTAAGCGGGCTTTTTGATAACACGTGCTTCCTAGGATAAGTAAACACAAATTACCTCGACGGTGGTAGGTATAGTGGAGACAAACACGATCCTTGCTCTGAACGAGTAAGAAGAGGGATGTGCGCGACAATAATGCAGAAAAGAGTTTACACGTACCACAAGTCTCATCGGGATATTTGACAACTGTTCGGTGAAGCGTAAACAATTACGGTAGTCCTGGTAAGACATGAACTTGTCTTTTGAGTGATAGAGGACAAATAATAAAATAATAAAATGTTTTTTACTTCCTTCTTTTTTTCATTGAATATACAAATGTACTGTATATTTTCTCACCCCCCCCCTTCAAACGATCTAAATCAGTAAAAAAGTACCAACAACCATTGTAAAACTTCAGTATCAATCAATTTAACATAATAAAATATCAAACTACATAGAATTGAATTAGTTTCTACCTAAATGTTTGCATGGCTATCCCATGAGTGACTTTTTCCTGTATGCTTTACTGCGCGACTAAACGGCATCCCAATCTCGGATTGTACACACAGATATAATCTCCAAACCCTCATTCGCGGTATGGACAAAATAACTCAACAATATGATGTGAGAGGTTTATTACGAAATTGAAAACAAATAAACAGTCCCGACAGCACATTGTCCAATTACATTGGGATTCATCTTAAAGTAATTGATTTGTAGTAAAAGAATGGAAACAAAACTAATTATTTAGGGAGCATTTGAGGGTACGGTTGATATGCGTAACACACAAACACACAAACCACCCAACATAATCTATGAAAATCGACAATTTGCTCCTGTGGGCAACAGCAGTAACCTACAACTCTATGGCTAACCTCAGCATTGTTTGTCCGATTGCCCCAGGTGATGAAATACTTTACTTTAATTTACTGCGGCTGGCTCCTTGGAAGGGATAAGCCGGCTCCAGACTTGATCATGAAGTTCCTTGGAAGTTTGGTACGAGAGACGTCCCCAGCGTCACTCGGCGTTTTATTATTCTGAGGGCTCACCTTTGGCCTTTGCACAATTATGTGCAAACTGCAAGGCAGCAGGAAGTAATCTCTCGCCTCGGAAGTTAGGCGACTTTAGTTTTAAAAGGCCAGTCACGTCAACCTTTGTTACAACACCTTTATTCGGCATATGCGGCTTTTAAACAGAAGCCAGGTGACCAGCCTGAAATCCACCACACCACGGTAGTACCGCCGCTGTTTGATCGCGGCTGTTTATTTGTTGCGGTATGCCACAAGTAATTGATAGCTAACCCTATTCTATGAAGGTAACTCCCTATCCACAACCCAAGCTCGCGTTTGGTAGCATTCAACTCTGCTTAACCAGAGGGTATTCAGGTGAGGGAATGAAAATAGTAAAGGCTGGCATGGGGATAGAAAAACCCTGACCAGGTGGCTTGCCAACATAGATCGCCGTAGGCTTTCTGAATGGTGACCCCGAAGCGTAACCGTTGACCAGATACACCGAGTGTTATAAACATCGGTGCTTGTGCATATGCTTTCAACTCTAGTCTTCGCGAATTCTCAAGTTTTGTCTTGGCACTACTTTTAACATTCCAATCTTCTCATTACTCCTTTAACCAAATGGAAAGCCAATAGAAAGCAACCGAAAATTGGCGCCAAAAGTTACACGGTTCATGATAGTAACAATTGAAACTGTGTTATATGGTTAAGTATTGGAATTTTTGCGTGAGTAACTTGCTACATGGACCCCTTTTTGAAGATAACAAAAGTCGGCTTCACACCTGTCTAACTCTGAATCATTTCAGTTGATGCATTTTGCACTGGCATTCCTGAAACTAGGTCATCAAACAACGTTCATATAAGCACTTGCTAAAAGTAATATACTTTGTTTCCAAATCACTACGGTACCCGATTTTTCGTTTCTAAAGGATGTCTTCGCATCAAAATCCTGCCGATTATTGCTTATGAAGACATTTTACGAAAATAGCAACCGCATTATCTCGCGGCTGCAGTGTCGTACGAACTTTGATCTCTGAATAAGAATCTGTCAGTATTGTGATCATTTACGCGTATTTCATATTTTTCAGTCGGGGATACGTTTGTTTTGAATTGCTCGAATTCGGTTATCATTCACATGGGAATGCTACAAATCAATATATCTCTGGTGTTCACTAATTTCAGCGTTAAAAAATCACCACCCGGTTTTCGGTCAGTTTCTTGCTGAATTTTACGCAACTCGGGTTCTAATTCAATCTACTGATCGGTTGTGGCATTAATTTACAATGAATCACTTAGGGATATTTGCTTTAGAACACTCGCTAATTTTGGATCACTATTTTCATTACATCTGGAATTAAGTTCATAACGAATATATGAAAATAAAATGTTGAACATTATTCGATGTGCCTTCCAAATGGAATGCTCTTCGGTGTCGAATCCATTTCCAGGCTGCATTTTGACCGACGGCTGATATCTTTGGATGGTGGTTTAATCCAATGTTTAATTAGCTCTTTCCTATTCACATTAGAGTGAGAACGAATCGGCTCCAGTTTTAACCATTCACCAATCGCATCCACTTGAAGCCCACTGTTTTCCGTTTATCAAAGCTGTCTTTAAATTGATCGCACGAAGGTCTACGAATATTTGTGATCTAACCTCCAGTAGGATAAAGTTATTATCAAGAGAGAAAAAAGTTGCTGATGAAAGCTGATATATGTACCTATCACAATTTTCACAAATATAGTGGATTATGTGTAAATATCGCCGGCTTGCGGACAAGCATGGTGCCACAATAATAATAACAGAAACCGGGGATGTGGGTGGATTGTCATACAAAACGGAGTGTAAAGACAGTTTAACAGTTACAATGGAAAACAGTAGATAACAACAAATTTGTTGTGAGTAAAAAATGACACCTTGCTAAACCGATTGTACAAAGTGCTGTTTTCGGACTGTAATATTTTTTTCTTGTATTCAGCAGTCAGGTAAATTGTGAATAACTTGATATACTTTGTGATAGACGTAAAAAATGATGGTGTCGCTGCGTTTATTTTGTAGCGATGTCACCCTTAACATTGTCATTGTTATTGTGTTATTAGCCTGATGATTCTGAAGCCGGTGATATATATATATATATATATATATATATATATATATATGCCCGACCCCTAAACAATTACAATACATTGACTCGATGGATTCAACATGTACAAGTGTTAAAAATCACTTTTTCTGCACGACTGGAAGAAACATCTCGGTAGGGGTGTCGTAAATTTATAAGCAGCGTGGTCTCATTTGTCGATTCTCGGTAGTTCTTTTGTTTCTTGAAGGATCAAAAGTGTCGCCAGTTAAAAGGGCTGAAGTCTGACCCATTAAGTGCAACCAACAGGATGTTGTGAAAATGTGTTGATTTCCCCCCGTACTCAAAAGACGAAATATGTCATTCAGATTATGCATAAATTTGACTATCTTTTCTTACCACCTTACGTTCTTGTCCGTGTTTATTTAGCATTCTAACTTTGAGATCGGAAAACGTTTTATCCTACCGGGTGATGGTGGACCGATGGTAACGTCACTAAACGGAGGACGTGTGTTCGAGTCCCACCACCGCCGACTGACTTTCCACGTTTGTGTTGTATGGCAGACCTTTGGATTGGCTGGTTCTCTCTTGCTGAAAATTGTATCATTATGTATTCAACTAAAATAAGTCAAAGTGAAATGAAAATGGAAACCGAATAGTAAGGCCATTCTTGGTGTTCCAACCAGTACAATTACTGTGCTGGTTGATATTCAGACAACCCTACCTACCGCTTTGGTCAATGATATGTTAGGCAACCCACTGTGCTCTTAGCCCATAGGTGATCTTTTTCGTGTAACACTAGGGGTGCAGTACCATGTTTCAACTCTTCGTCACTCACCGTCACCGCGCGCGCTGTGAGCCATGGGCTCGTCTTTCCTCATTCACATGTTCCCTTCACAGTCGAATGGCTGTATGTCCTTCCCGTTTTATCCTGTCCAATACTGCTATATTGCTACTGTTACTGCGTATGATTCCATGTGAAGGTATAAGTCTTTTTTTCTTTGAGCTGAACCGCTCTCCTATTGATTTCAAGAAAATAAAAAATCATTTTATCATTCTCAGGTTACAAAAAAATGACAAGATTGATAAAATGCGTGTGCAAGAATTCAAATTCAAGTCAAGCTACGTTTCATGCACCCAAATGGGTGAAATTTTAATACTTCCTGATATCTTGCATTGGCTGGTGCTGTCAAACACGATTGTTCCCAGGTTTTCTACCTGTTCAGTTCGACTAACGGCACAATTTGATCTATTTCAGCACGTTTCACGTGAACAGGCATGACAGCTGCGAAGGACTCGTATAGTAAATTGCAAACAGACGACCCAATCAGAATTGCAATTCCCGAGTACAACTATCGACAAGGCGAACGAAAGACCGCACTGTATGAAGGTTCTGGATGGTATATTCCGTCGGAACGAAGATGGGAATCATACGATCAACATCATGAATTGCCTCGCCTGAGTCGACGTGACGCAATCGATTTTGCAAACGAAAAAGATTTTGTAAACTTCTTGAAAAAGAGAGATGTTCCAAAATGTAAGCGTATTTACTGCCTAATCTATCCAATTTTATTACTACTACACAGGGAAGAAGATCACTGCACACATACCATCTTGTCCGCCATCCGTCAAATGGAATGGACATCAACGTATTGCGCACAATGAGCTGGAGAACACCTGCCAATATCATACTGAAACGAGACCGCTATGGGACGGTCCGGGATACTACGGTTATTATCAAGAAGTAAGCGTATTCACGAAATCCTGGTTGGAAAATCGAGCTTAGAGTTGAAGTGTATTCATTTTAAATAAATTGATGGCCTTAGCTAAACTTTGGTAGATTTGACCTAAACTGATTACTGACAGGCATTAAAGTAGTCAATTACTTAATACGGTTTTTACGGGTTTGAAACAGTTACCAAAATAGTACTGTACCATTTACTTCTATACAACATAGACACAAGATTAGATTACTTCAAAAAAGTGTATAAAGTCTATCGAATTAAATGCTATTTTAGGTAAATGAAAAGATACACAATAAAATCTGAATCATACTAGGATGAGAAAAAAGTGAAACCAAAAGAATTCTCTGAAATGTGTGACAGTATGGGAAATTTCAAAATAGATAAAGAAAGATTCTTCCCATAGAATAATCGATGCTGGAAGTGGTTGAAACATTAAAAAAAGATTTTCCAACATATAACTGACCCAGAGAATTGTGTACCCTTCCGTACTCCATTTTTTCCTTTTCAGATTCTTGACAGACTGCGAAAAGGCGAGTGTCGTCGATTTGCAAGGCAAGGCAATATTGGCTATCCATATTTCACTCATCAAACATACTTTTGATCTGAGCTATTCGGACGATTGGATGAATCTGCGGAGATGCTTGGGCATTTCATTGCTACCTATTCGAAAAATACTATTTGCTTGAGATTCAGGAACTCTAACCTGATGGACTTCATCTTTTTGAATTCATTTCAAATCTCTTCTGTTTGCTTGACCGGTGTGGTCAAGTACAATGAAGGTTTTCGCCACGATTTCGAACTGATCTAAATCGCTTTGGGGTGAGAACGACAATCACAATATAGGAATTTCGAACATCTAACATTTGTTTACACAGCACCCCACTGACTTTCCCGTATGGAGCTGACTCGCGTCGTTCTTATCCAAGGTCGTGCTCAAACTAATGCTATAATGGATTAAAAATGAGTAAGACTGATCAAATGTGCACAAAACAGACTTTGGATAGTCGAACAAAACCGACAAAGCCCTTCACAAAAAGGTCGATTTGAAGGTAGAAAAACAATGCCGTGATTACATGAAATGATCTTCGGACAGTGTTTACCGGAAGAAACGTAGTTGGTGAGGAACTGCAAACAANTGCAAACAAACCGCAAAAGGATATCTGTGAACAGCCGTGTTTTTAAGCAGAACTGAAACAAAAGATGATCGGCACAAAATGAAATGCACCTCATTATTCTTAGTGGAATTCCTCGCCGTAAATTAAAATGATGACATATCAGATAGTATTGCCCATCAGTAATCAACAGCTTAGGACGAACCCGATGGTCATTTTCATATCCGTATTGTTCTCCGTGACTATCTTGTGATATGAAGGTCAAGATTCGTCGATATTTTTATGAGCTACCATTGAGTTTCGGAAGAACTGGGATAGAACTTAACTAGAAATACTCATCTTAAGAAATGCTGTATTAAATATACGAGGCACCAAAGGATCACACACTCTCCATCCCATTGTGGGTGGATTGCCGATCATCTACATTTATAATTTTGTTGGCGAATATTCTACTTAATTTTTATCAGTAGCAAAAATATAAGTGATTAAAAATTAGGCTTGGGCGACCACCATCAAAACGGTCCAAGACAATGGCAGACGGAACGGTTTATGCATTTTGGGATAAGACTTGAATGTGGAAGTAATTTCTCCGAACCATGTGCTACCAACGTCTCCAGAGACGGTTACGACATCACTTGTTTTTGTGAAGAGGTGTAATTAAGTAACAGAGTGCGCTAGTTATTAAGCACACTGATTGACTACTCTGAAAAAGAACCAATCAGCAAGAAATTTGCTCCGTCTCGGTTCAGTAAGTAAATGGGTAGTCAAATGGAAAAAATGTTTATTTTTTGGCTACGGGTATGCATGTAGCCGGTCCGTAGTTCTGCGAGCAAGCGTAAGTGCACAAGTAACCTACTTGTACAGCAGAATGAGTACGCAAGCCCATGAAAAGAATGCACAGCGAAATTTTCTCAGACAGGCATGTCAAGGTCAAACGCCTTCCGTGTTAGTATATAACATTTGTGTGTATTCGCTGACAGTCGTATATCAGAGGAATCAATCAATTCATCAATCACCTGATGGCGTGTACATGTGCGTTGTGTATGTTCGCCAGTGACTGTTCTAATCGGTCGCAAATTAACGTGCAAAGCACTGAATTGTTCTGACAGCTAACTGTTTAAGCATGATACCATTTCAGCGAAAACAAAAAAGAGAAGGCCCCCGTTGTTTTATTAACCGAAAGTGTGCTGAATAAAGCACGCTATTTGTAAACGGGATGATAAATGCTGGTTATAAAGCTATCTTCAGATATCCACTTCCAAATCAATCTGAAATGACGGCAGTAGCCTGAAAAAGCTGTGAATTTTCAGATTCTGATGATTTACCATTATAAAGGGCTTTTGAGAAAGAATGCTGTGATTTGCATTTTTATCAGAAAACTCATGAAAAACCTGTCTGTTCGTTTCAACTTTCCACCTTACCTTGGTTGAAAATCCTCAAGACAGTATCATCATGTGCAAACGTCGGCTTATTCAGTCCACCATTTATTCCGAGCACTGTATCAAACTCGAGTTTACTGCTCCTAAGTGGAGCATTTCCACTACCACTTTATACCAAATTGGAATTCTGGGTTTATTTCACGGGCGGCGTGGGTGACCGGTCTACGAACCAAGTTTACCGGAATAAAATGTGATGGTGGTATGTGTCACATAAATCACAAGATAGGTTCCCGGGGCATGCGCTATTTTCCGAGACAGTGAGTGAAAGAGGATCAAAGGCGGCCATAGTATGATCTGGTTTGAAAGTATGCAGGTATTTACTAGTATACTTGGTCATGTATGTCCTATGTTATCAAAGCAGAAATCCAGATTAGGGTAAACGTTGTATAGAAAGTGAGTGTCTTTGTATACTAGATGTGTATGTATTTCACACGCTTCTGAGACTAGATTATGTACCAAACAGATCACGATCCACGATTCTAGAACAAAGGATAAGGTGCACTATTTGTTGGTGTTTGTATTAAGTAACTTCTCCAAGCGGTGAGGCTTACATTTCACTTACAGCAACTGCACATGCCAACCGGCACGCGGAACATTTAACGGAGGAAAATTAGTTCACAGACAGCATGGAGACATTAATTATTTCAAGGTAAAGACGATGTTCATTTGTGTTGCCCTCTTTTTATTTGTGAGTAAACGTGCAAGATAGGCATAGGCGAATTTCGATACGCGTTTATACGAGAAGATATTTGTCGCAGTTCAAAGCGTGAGGTGGGATTGGAGCGGAGACGTGTCAGTTCTGCGTGCAATGGGTGGTTAGGGTCTCTTAATATCCTGCTCGCAAAGTCGACAAAAAAAATTCTTATGATGATCTGGAAGTTTCACAATTAAATAATTTAAAGTAATTGAAAAAAGACAGCTGGTAATCATTAGACTACGGCGTAAGACTTTTAAGTCGTTTTTTAGCAAGCCGCAGCTAATAACCGGGGGATAATGAAGTAAGATGGGAAAGACACCTTGGTATACAAGAGTAGAAATGACTGATTGGGGGTGTGCAAAACTGCCTGAGATTTCGAATTTGAAATGGTAGGCCTCACAATTCACCAAGACAGTTGTGAATGTGGGTTAACCAAACAAGATTGCTATCTATAGTTACACCAAGATATTTAACAGACCAACCTAGGTAAAGGATTGTTATTATTCACTGTAGGGTCAGTTGCGAATGAAGAAGAAGAAGAATGAAGAAAATCGATGTAAACATTCAACAAATTGGCTGGGGTTTAAACTAAGCTCCTATTGGCAAGATAAAGACTGGATTTGAGAAAAGCTATCCTTGAAGGAAGTTAGATCGGAGAAAGAGGAAATGGGTTGGCACCGCACAACAACTGTATATTTCAAAATACAAATGCATGTGAAAAATAAGGATGGTGACAGTACAGCTCCAAGAGGTACTCCTGAGGGCTTAAATAAAGCCTTTTCAGGTCCGGTGGTTTGTACTCTATCAGTAAAACAGATGGATAATCAAGCTAGCCGTTGCTTGCAGAATTCAAAAGACTCCAGCTTTGCATCAAAAAATGTCTGCAAAATGGAGTTGAATACTGAAAAATGTAACAGCGTCAGTCAAGGACTTGGTTATAAATTGAAAAATGAAGACAAAATAGAAGACGTTTAAAGTGGATCTGTTAGACATGTAGATAAACAGTAATGAATCACTGGGATTGTTCATTGAAAATTGAAGGTGTAGGAGAATGAATTTTACAGCAAAAACGGAGATTCAGTTCCGTTTCAACTTAAAATCAAATGTCTATGGCTATGGGATGAAATGGTTTGGAGAGGATAGAAGATTTGAATGCTTTGGGGATTGGTATAATTGTGACCAACCTCCAACAGTTTACGAGAGTGAACATGCAACCTGATCCGTTTACAATGAAGATGATTACCTCAGCTAGGGAAGCAGGACTAAATTTGAAGAGTGCCGGAGGTAAAACACCTGGGTCTGCCAACGGTTCACTGATCTGGATTTCGGTATTTCCTCAAACCCAGGTGGGAAAACACCTCCGCCACGTGAAGGAAATGCGAGGGGCTTCCTCAGCAAGTACTATTTGGAACACTTGATTTTATGGGTGCACTTTGTGAGGTACAAGCGTGTGGGGACCATTTACAAACCAAGACACCCTCCCACCCCGACCATATCATCCAATATTTCTCGGCATTGAGTATGCTGATATCCAATCGGGGTGTGTGACTGGAAGTAGACGTACACTCGTTAAGGTCATCCAACCATCAAGCCGGGTCACAGTTTGGTCTCTTTTATCCTTCTTCCAACCACTGTCTGCCTTGGAAAACATCGAGCACCGAATGAGCCACTTTGGTAACATGCCCTGCCCACACACNNNTGGGTATCCGGGAGGGGGGGGGTCAAGTACAACAAGGATTGTCGACAATAATCTTCATTCTAGTAATTTTTCATCTCATTGCTATTCTCTCTTGACTCTGGAAGCAGATAGGTTACCAAAAGACCACAACGGAAGTCCAAAGTTGTTCAAACAGAACTGAGACAAGATTACCTTTTCCATTTTCTTTCCCGGTGACAGTCGATCAGTTGTAACTGACAGTTATAAAAGAGCTCACGTCAGATAACCTGACAAATTCAACAAAACACAGTCGATTGAATAGCNNCGGTTGTGAGCCGAGTGGTACACTGGTGACTCAATCTTTGCATGCGAGATGTTTGGGTTTCCAATCTTTACATTTTCACCAATACACGACCACATCCGGCCTCACGGATATCGCGGATCATTGCTGCTCAGCCAAACCATTGCGGCTTGTGGCATTGTCAATGCCATAGCATCTCACTACGCTTTAGGAAACTTTATAGAGACCAGTTCACTGTAGAGATTTAACATGGGCAACGATGATCAAATAAGTCCGATCTTTCGATGTAGACAGGGGCACGGTAAATAAAACTCTAGTGTGGAGGCTGATTTGCTGCACGAGGAGGGGCGGGGTCACAGTGCCTACTTAGTTGGAGAAAAGCTCTTGTGGCCTTGCGAATCCGTAATGCTGATTCATCCTTCTCTCGATCATTCGGGAGTAAGGTGAAGCCTAGGAACTTGATCTATGGCACGCACTCGATGGGCTGTAAATGAACAACTGTTGACAAATGAATTGACGGCTCTAAGCAGTTTGGGAATACTTTGGTTTTTGACGCATTGAAGTCTAAACAGAGGGAATTCGCGAAAAGAGGATTGGGTCGAGGGCTGATTGGAATGTAGATGGTGAGTCTCTAAGGTTGACGATTTCGTTCACGAACTCCAAGTCCGAGAGGCAACCTTCGTGACTCAGATGGATACCAGGGTAACAGGTCCCTACCGATCTCATTGTTCAGTCAGCGGCATAATTTGAATATCATCAGCGAAGAAAAAACAACCTTGTCTGACTCCGAGACTAAGTATAAAGCTGGAACAGTCTTGACGCATGAGAACCCTTAAGCTGAAAATCGAGTACTGTTGCTTTAGGCATTTTAACGGCCTATTGTGTGTCCCGAGGAAACTGATGATTGACCGAGTCGGTGAATCAAAATTCGAAGAAATAGGCTATTTTTGGTTACTGGAACTAATAGCGGTGCTCGATTATTAGACGTGAATTTCGTCTTCGAATGCTGAAAAAGCGTGATGCAAGCAAGCATTCTGTTCATTTCGGTTCAAATAAATGTGATCAGGCACCCTCATTCTTTCAGAGCTTCTCAAGATCAAATTTCCCGCGGATATGTTGAGAAATTTAAAGTGATAAGCGGTGCGAGCATTCCAGTCTCCTACACTGAAAAGGAGGTCAAGCCTCGACTGATTGGCTCCTGCAGATTGTGACAGAATTCATCTTTGGGTCCCCGTTGACTGCTGCACTAGTTAGAGTAGACACACTGTAATCATCGTCAAGTCATGTAGGGACTATTTGAAACGCCCCTATGCGATTCTGGGGGGTAGTGGCTCCCCTGAGATCACAACACAACAACGAGGACGAGGCCCATGACGAATACACTGCACCTTGACGTTGTGTGATGACTTGTGCACCTCTGTGACCCAACGAGCTCCACGGGATGGCTTTTGTCAAACCAGGAGATCTTATCATGCCTGGAAGGTCAATGGGCAAAGGTTAGAGGAAGTTCAGTCTCCTTGTCCTCCAGGCTGGGGGTTCGACTGAAATTTGCGTTTTAGTCGATAAAATACGGTGGAGGAGTAATCGATCCAAGTACATGGGCTTCCACTTCGCTTCACCCGCTGCCTTACGGTAAGGTTCTTGTTAAAACTAAAGGCGTTGGACGAGAACCCTAATCGTTCTCCTGCTTAATGGCTGGATACCCTGGCACTACCCGTCCATCAAAACCCCCAGTGCATACACAAATTGCAAAATAATTCCATGCTGTATCACTCGTCGCGCAGGTGACTTCAACGCTCAGGTTGGAAAACTGGGCGTTTCGGAAGCTTGCCTAGGTGATAGTTGTGCTCTGCCCAGCCAACGAACAGATAACGGCGATCAACTTCCTCAGTTCTGTGCAGACCATCTGTAAACTCAAAGATTTATGATGTGGTCCTGGTGAATTTTTCATGGTAGCCGCCGACATGCTTCCCGATCTGCCCATCCTACCTACACACGTGTTCACACTCGTTGATTCAGTTATGCGATACACAGCACTCACGCACGCACACAAGTTATGCGACGCCGACGTACACTAGGACAAGGCAACCAGTCATATGACCATACACGCACTCACCGCGCCTGTCACCTCACCACTCTGACCCATTCGCGCATTCGTGAACCCAGCTAATCAATATACTTGACCTTGTGACATTCACCCATCAGTCTGGGTGACTAGGGTCCCATACACATTCGATTACACACCGGACTATTACGTACGACCTATGTGGATCGTTATTGCGTTGTTTATTTACGCGGACTCGGGAAATCTTGATGTGAGTACTTACCCCTTTCACTATCAATGTATGCCAATCTCCTATTTACGTGTACTAAATGTTAGTTATTTCTTTCTTACAGCACCGCATTGATATTTATATACGTATACCGTACGATAAGGTGCTTACGTTTTGCTCAACTCAACTGGGATTGTGAATAATCAAGCGAGTGATCGGACAGAAGTTGAGTGAGATCTACGGAGCTTACACCATCTATCGCGCACCAACTTCCGACAGCTCTCGACGGACGGCAACGCAGCGCTCCAGTTCAACCGGTACGCTAATTCAAATCGACAACATAGCAGTAAGCTACCGTTGGCGTGATTCAGTGCAAAATTGCAGGTCCTATTGAACCACCATCTTCGTTGAGTCTGACCACGCATTAGTTTTTATGCAGTTCACTCTCCGACAAGACCAGCATACTCGGATAGCTCATCATAGACTATCTGTCCCAGAAGTGCGCTATGAATCAGAGCTAGTACTTAGGCTAAGCTCACTTCAACCTGATAATGTAGATGAGCAGTGGGATCAGATTAGGCGAGCAATGCATTCCGCAGCGAATGTTACTTGTGGGTCTGAGCCTCCAGCCCGTCGCAGGCATTAGATATCTCAGGAGTCAGTAGCCCTGATAGAGAAAAAACGACAAATCCCGACCTGCCAGGATCAAAATGGAGTTAGGTGGCACCTACAACATCAACTTACGAAGAGCCTCAAGAAGGATCATGAGAACTGGCGGACAACAATAGCTAGTGAAATGGAAGTAGCAGCTGCATCAGGGAATAATCAAAGACTGTTTCGACTGATACACAATAGGGGAGGTCGGCGAACTGCGGTTAGTGGAACAGTCTGTGACAAGATGGGACAAGCTATTCACAATAGGGATCAACGACCTGATCGCTGGGCAGAATACTTCAGCGAACAGTTCAGCTGGCCTGCCGCTAACCAGGTCGCCTCATCTGCAACTAAAGCTCCTTGGGCAGTGTCGTGCGATCCTCCAACGGAAGCAGAAGTTCGGTTCGGCACTCAGGCTCTGTAGCGAGGAAAGGCAGTAGGATCAGATGAGCTCCCACCCACTCTTTTCAAGATGGGTGGTGATAACCTCGCAAGCTGTATTACTACCTTACTGAGCAACATTTGGATGCAAGAGCACATTCCTTCATCTCGGGGCGAATCACTGACCGTTCCAATTGTCAAAGGATCTCACAACGATTGTGAAAACCACCGCGGAATAAGTTTGATCCCGACCGTCACCACAGTGCTAGCCTCGGTCAAACTTCGACGTCTGACTCCTTTAAGAGAGAACAACATCCGTGAACGGCAAGCCGGATTCCGGCCTGGCCGTGGATGTATTGATCACATTTTTACGTTACGCCAGGTTCTTGGGCTGCCCACCGTCGACCAACGATCACAGTGTTCCCTGACCTAAAGGGAGCCTTCGATTCAGTTGACCGTGAAGCTCTTCTGGAGTCGCTGCTCCGCAAAGGAATGCCGCGGATGTATGTAAACCTATTGCGTTTGCTGTACCTGCATACTTCTAATAGCGTTAGGATCTACGGTGTGCTAAGTAAATCTTTCGAAACCAGGAGCGGTGTTCGTCAAGGGTGCTCTATTTCACCATTCCTGATCAATTTCGTCGTAGACGAAATACTGGAGAACGCACTTAGTGGTCTCCAAAACATAGGTATTGAT
>UZAN01039915.1:55986-79412 GCA_900618425.1 Echinostoma caproni
GTTGTCGGTCCGCTTCACTGCACGCGTCAGACGTTCAAGAGGTCTGATATAGCATCTCTATGAAAAGGTAGACGGATGAATAATTTCTTTTTTGAGCCTCATGAAGTTTTCGGATTATGGTCTTTTTCTGAAAGTTTCTCTCGATGAACCGTTCCGGTCAACCGGTTTCTCTGAGAACATCCTTAATTTTTGTTTGTTCTTCATTTAACACATTTTCAGAGCAGATCTTGTGCGCTAGTCCCACTCACACAGAAACAAATCTGATTCAGAATCTCACATCATGCATATATACCCTACAATACTGGTCAATTACGGCAAGCTTAGATACATGAGGAAGTCTGGCGACAGTGACTAGTGAGCGCTAACCCATGTCATATTAGAGTGGAGCGAACTGCCAAGAGTGAATTTGGATCACTTAGAGGACTCATGTAACTAGGAAATAAAAGGGTAAGCTTCGGCCTATTGCTTCATCTTCAATATTACTTAAGAATTTTGAGTGAACTATTATTCAACATCTATCCTCTAATCTTGATTTTTGTGATTCCAATCAGTTTGCTTATGGTAGGCGTCGCTCTATTTCAGATGCGCTTGTTTGTCTTTTACAGTATGTTTTATCCACTATAGATCAAGAACATAAAATTGTTCATGTATTTTTGGACTACACAAACGCGTTAAACTATACTGAAAGAAACACCCTATTTACATTGTTACAGCAACATAATCTCCCGCCACATGTTTTGAATTGGATAGGCGAACAGGCGAAATGGAATAGATGACTATTTTACCGACCGACGCCAATTCACTTGTCTCAATGGTACTAGGTCTTCTACTGTTATTGTAAACCAGGGTGTAATGCAGGGTGCGATTTTATCCCCTTTTCTGTTATCCTTTTACATTCAAAATTTGCCAGTCACTTCAACTGTTTTCGTATTAAAATATGACGATGACATGGTAGTTGGTGGTGCATTTAACAACAACAACAACAACCCTTTAATCAGTCTTATGTTCTATTTCTGAATGGTCCGATGGTGCCAACCTTTCTTTAAACCCGAAAAAATGCATTGAAGTTCTGTTTTCCATTAGCCGTAGGCCATCAACACTTTCCGGATCATCTGTTCCCAAAATCTTAATCAATAACTTAAAAGTTGAAAGGTCACAACACTTAAAATATCTAGGATGTTTTCTGTCTGCTAACCTCAAATGGTCATATCACGCAGAACAAACATTTCTTTTATATTTCACGCCTTTCGAAATCCGAGGATGCCATTGCACATCAATTCTAAATTTATTTTCTCGTGCGTTTTACGCCATTGAACCTACTGCTCTCCCGTTACCTCCCCCGATCTACTGTCTAAGGATTTCATATTGATCAGACGTTCTCTGAAAAGCATCTCAAGGTATGGAATTGTATCTTATGAGGCGCTTGTTGACTCCATTATCAACCAACACCTTAAGGCGTGTGACCGTCTGTGTGATTCTATCTTGTCTGACGCACCATATCCGTCAAACTCAACCCTCTCTCGCTCGACCTTAACTTCTGCTACCCGCAATACATTTAAACCTTTATAAACTCATACCACAGGTTTTCACAATTCCGTGTTACTTTATCTTACAAGCTTGTTGGTTTCCAGGGAAAGAATGTCAAGTGAACCAATACACGGTCTCATGTAAATTTTCACGCTAACATTTTCTACTATTGCTACGCGTTTCCGGTTCCTCCTAATTATCGTCTATGTACTATTTATCATATCTTCGAACTCATTTTAATAGCATGTATACCAAAGCAAAAGTGATAAGATTTTCTTCACTGAAAATTCTGTCCATATTGGATGAATAAAGTGCACTCTTGACTTGACTTGTGTCCACTTCTAAAGAATTATTGTAGGAACTTGAAACCCGTTGAATTCGGTGCGCTACATTTGTGAGCTGAGTCGTCTGACCAATGCGCGTTTTACTTAAATGTTTCACTCTAAGATCAATTGCTAAATTCAAAGGAGTTCGGAAAACCAAATGACACATGAACTTTTCATGGTTCCAAACTGAAATTGAGATAAAGGACCGTGCTACACATGATTGAGCTGGCATTGGAAACGAGGAATGAGGTAGAATTAAGAATATGATGCACACCGGAGGCGGAATCAATCCACACAAAAAACGAGAATGGTCACATGGAAATGTCACGCTGATAACAAATCGGGACCCCGAGTATAAGGTCGAACACATACCCGTTCTTCTGCGTAGAAAGGATGCGACCAACGTGAGTCCATGGGGAGTCGAGAACGGAAGAGGACCTGATAGAAATCCACTTCCGCTGGGAACCAGGAAATCTGTGCGGCCAAATTGTCCCCGACAACTGTGGCATTTGGACGTTGCAGACGTACAGCTTACATGGAAGGGCAAACCAAGAATATACATATAGTAAATAAAAACAAAAGAGTAAAGTGGGTAGAATAACCTTCTAGGGAGAAATATTCATTATTCGTCGAGTGGTATATTGCCTTTAGCAAACAATCACGAGTTCCCACGAAGCGTTACACTCCAAAGTTTCATATAACAATCATTTTGGTCGTTATATCAGAGAGGTAATGTGCCAGCAATTCCATCGTTCAGTTCCGTATTTGTTTAGGGGAAATTACCTTTCTAGTGTTGTGAGATGCTACTCACACTTGTGAGTAGTTCGCAAAAAATGCGATTGGCAGTTTATTACAAAAATAAACACTACTTAGAGCGAATTGTTGTCCTCCAAAGAATAACTACGGACTGTTCCATTCATCACTCTGTGTGCTGCCCGGAATTGTGACGTTGCAAAAGAGATATCTTTATATATGTATGTCAAATTATCGATATCTTAACTGTAATTTGCAATAAACGACTTTTCTCGGGCACCGCCTTCGGGAACTACGAGCCTAGTAGATCAAGAAACTTATTTTCACCGATAAGATGAATCCGTTTTCATCAGGGGAAGATCAAGGTATTCAAGAGTTATCTGCATAAGAGGAACGAGGACGTAAAGCTAAACGATGGTCAAGCATTCAATATCGGAGACGGCTTAGAACGATCGCTCAGATTGGGGGGAGGGAGAATTGTGTCAAATTGCAGACGACTAGCTTCACTAATGCCCACCAGATTCCAGCAATGCCTCGGAGACATCGGCGATCAAGTATAAAAATTCATTTGAACACGGTCGATGCACAGTAAAACTTGTCTTAGGGGGCAAAGTACAATTGGCAAACGGTAGAAGCGGTTGACCCCATAACGCTAAAAGTTTACTATGACGAGCATCGGGAAATGCAAGGTGATCATACACGAGTTTGCAAAAATAGTGGTGAAATTTAGTCGAACAATAGTTGCGCTGACCAGTGTCACGGTGAAGTGAAATTGGTGGGGTTCGAGCCGGAAGAAAATCGACCATGTGGAAAAAACTAAGAATATCTCGACCGAACAACACCACACAGTTTACGAAACTTAAATAATTTTCACAGATATCGCATCAAACGTCAAGTGAGTTTAAAGGACACGATCGCATGAATAAGACGGACCAAGTGGATAACAGAAAAAAGGGTAGTAAATTGTGCGCTTATACATACCTCTCCAAAACATTCAATCTCCCTATGCACAGATGAACTCAAAAATTTGGATGGATAGAGATGATTCCGGAAAAAACGAAAAAAATCCATATAAAGAGTACTGTGCACAACTCACTTGGATTGGTGAGTGAGGATGAATGTGGTGCGAGACCAAGTGGGGCATGGTTCACAGGTATGCTGGCCTGATCTGCATAGGCGAGCACCGCATCATGCGATCCGGCGCGTGTCATTGTGCCGAATGATGATGATGATGACTGGGCTCGATTGGTGAGCAACACGTTTCGTTTATCACGATCAGCCAGATCGGATAGGTCCGTCCCATTAGACCTGAGCGATTCGAAAGAGTCAGGTGACGCGTGGATCTTAGGCGAGATCTGAACACGGTTGGGATCCGGTTGCTTGGTTTCAAGTTGGCGGGAGGCTGGAGGTTCAAAAAAGTAGATTCGTAATACCTTAAGCACTTGAAGATGGTGAATCGAGTGAGAGAATCTCGATGTACAGACCATGCGCGCAGAATTAGGTTGCTGGTGAGTGCGACACTAGCGAAGAGAGTAGTTGATCGTAACCAAATTCAACTTGCGTCACTTGTCACGTGATGTACGTCTGTAAGTACCAAATGCTTCACGCATAAATCAGTGCCACAAAAAATGGATCGTTAAGTGAAATTAAAGAATCACTTACGACCCCTCTGACACCACATAGTTAGTTTGATCCATTGGCTAGGCATCACCAGTAGGCACAGTAATGCCGATGACATTCAGTTTATACAGAACATAACCAGACGTTTTCTTGCAGTAGTTTTTGAGTGATGCTTGAATGAAGGAGTCGCAACAAACAAATCCAAATCGAGTTAGCTGTCCACTACATATTCGCGCACCAAAGTATCCAAATGGAGGTAGTGATAAACTATGAAACTACTAAGAACAATAATAAAAATTATAATGATAACAATGAAAGGATTCATTATCTGTAGTCCAGTGACTTAAGCGGACGAAACCAAAATGTTGTTCTCATGCGGTTAGACAATCAATGTTAGTTGGTCTGACAATCCGTCGAATATTCATTACTCGGCTGATAGGATATCGATTTAGTGATAAAGTAGGCACCTAAGCACAATGTACTCAGGGTTCGTGTCTTCACAGATCTCATGAACATTCAGCGCGACTCGACCGAACAGGCATGTTCAGCGGATAATCCTGACTCATTCATGTTCAATCTCAAATTCTAAACAAACAGCTGATCACATGAACAGACCGGTATCAAGGGATACGATTGAGACAAAAAAGTACAATACGGAATTCAGTACATTGAAGAGAACACCTTGTGTTTTGATAAACCACCTCTGCTTAATTAGCACAGGTTACTATTTTGTTGTCAGAACAGATGCCGTATTGTCAGGTGCCAGAGAGAGAGAGAGAGAGATGTCAATAATGCAGCGCCAGTGGAAACAGGTTGACTGACAACAAGCTATATACACCTCATTAATATTATTTCAGTACCAAACCTAAGGACGAGGAATATCGGGGGGGGGGGAGAGAGAATTGTGAACACAGTGAGTGAAACCATGTGACCAACACGAGGTGCAGCAACACAATGAGCGTTTGATGGCAAAAAAAAGAAACGAAGCACGCGTTCCTCAGTCGGTACATAAAAAACATTACCTTCGTCGGTTATTGACAGGCGCTGTACGCGGGTTTCGTGTGAGAATAGCACATGCCTGTCCACAGCTAACACTTCGCACCGATAAGACCCGAAATCCACCGAGCGTGTCACGGTTAAATTCAACTGGAACGGTGAAATCAATCCTTCGGATGGGGTGGGCAATTTCAATTGCACATCATCTTTACGCCACTGGACGAGAACAAGGCCTAGTTGATGTGCCAGCTGAAGTCGTTGAGCCACCGGACCCTGACCGGGTAGGATGTTGGCGAGCCATTGGGCCAGTTCACTGAGATGCGGTTCAAGAGGTAGACAACTCAGTGTGATCGACTGACTGGGCAGTGCACGGGACACGATTGTGTACCATCGCTTCGGCTGTCCCGTGTGTTGCATGAGGCGATTGTAATCCACTGATTGCGAACAACAGAGAGAAAAAACAAGGAATTGTCAGGGGAACAGCTCACACGCACAGAGACTGATACAGGATTCATAAACTGGCAATTTGAATAAAATTGTTTGGAGCAACTTCGATCAATCTCATACTCTAGCGGTACGTTGTCTGTTCGGACAATCTGCGATTTTACGAACATGTGATAGTTCAGTCGACTGGTTTTGAATGATACGATTTGAGAAGAAAAAATGATTTGAAATTATTCGGCGGTCGGGTCGAGTTTCCGCGACAATGCGCATTAGCGCGGAAACCATTGCACAAATAACTGGATTTCTTCGGGGTCAAGAGAACAAACAAACAAACCTAAACAATGACGGTACCATCAATTGGAACTGTGGGTCGTCAGGTCGGTGGAGAAAATAGAACGCATTAGAATAACCTACAATCCAATGCAAAGTACAAACACGCCGAATGTACCGCCTTTTTCTAACGCTATAGATTTTCTTATTCGATAGCTCAGAGTGATTTGAAAACAATTTTTTGACAAACACTGTGAATAGTAGGTGCAAAGGAGCCAGTCGTGTTCGGGCCTGATGCAGTTTAGAGGTACTGGTTCCGCATTGTTTGTGTCACGCCAGTCATGGTGATGATACCGTATCTGGTGAACACTAGGCCTTCTTTCTATTGCGGCTTCCACCACGATCATCAAAATTGATGAATGAAGTGTACCGGTTCTTCTATATTCATATGTTTTTCATCTATTAAACCGATTGCCATTTATATACAATGGCTGAACAGTTGAGATCTGCAAAGGATCAAAGTTCGACTTGGATAGCATGCAGCTTCAGCATGTCCCCGATCAACACATTGCGTATTCAGAAATGTCTTCAGAGAGCTCGCGAACCTAGAACTGGAATTCGAAGCCCTTATCAAACGGAACCAATCAATCCAACTTCGTATGCAAAGAAACGCGTTTGTTTTAAATCAAAAGTAATGTACAGCGTTTGAAAAAAATTTTACATTTCTCACAATGCAGTTATCTGGTCTGATTCAAAAATGAGACAATAAGAACTATGTGGTTCATCGTTTCATTCATGAGGTATAACTGATGGTATCTAACACCGGACAGAATACAAAACAACCGTCGATTGAAGGCATGTTCAGTGATGAAATCGGTGATTGAATAGACCCATGCGAGTTTCCCCACCCCCACCTCAGTGATTGGCCCAATCGGACCTGATCTAGTGTTCACCACTGTAGACATAACTACCCCATCCCACCCCACCCCACATACACACACGAGCGCTCGGTGCCTTAGGATTACCACGTCATGCACGGTCAGTATGCGTTAATTACCAGGAAAATGAAGAAAAGCATACGAAAAGAACGTCCACAGATCAGTTTGGTTACAAACAAACTCACAAGAAACAACGTGACCATGAAGAAGTGAGATTACCAGAGAACCTGATCGACTGTAAAAACCCGAAGACGGTCCCAAAACTGAGACAGGTGTGTAGACGAGTGGGTAGGTAACCAGTCCCACGAGAGGGGCAGGAAAAAGTTTGATGCAAGGTTTAAAGATATATGTGCGTGGATGAATTAAAAATGTATGGACACGAAACAATAGCAACAGGCGGCTACAAACTGGAAGGATGATGATCTCGTTTTCTCCCACTCTTTCCCTCGCTCTGTGTCACCGCAACCGAAACCTAAGTCACAACATTTGACGAAATGAGAGCACGAAGTACACCACAAATGCAAACTGAACGGGAACACGAGGGGGGCGATCAATTTCTGATTCCAGTCGTGGTTAGAAGAGAACCCACAAACAGGACTCGTTCATTACAAACACTACTTGGTTTGATGCATGATTGAAACGGTCAATGTGTACCAAACGGACCTTTCAGTGAAGCAGGCTGTGGCCGATCGACACACACAGAGGATCAATGGGCTCATTGTTTACCCGAGCAGCGAAGAAAACGCTGACATTAAAAATCGAGTGACGGAACGCATGAACACCGGAACAAAAACTCTACAATTATGAACTAAAAAACAACGGAAAAACAAATATCAAAAACATCATTTTCATCGAAAGAAAAGAACTATTTCATAGAGATTTTTCTTTTTGATTCGTACTTCCTTTTATTGAATATACAAAGATACAATTTTCATCAAAAAGAAGCAGCCAATCAAAGGGATCCCATATAACACAGCCTTCTCTCGTAACAGACAGATCTTTACACCACGTAGGATAGCCGGCCGGATAGTTAAATTACATATTCAACCCTTGATGGACAGTCAAATGTCTCAAGTAGAAAGAAGCCAAGCAAAACTAATGTAGCGGTGTAGTCGAGTGTGATGTAGCTGTATAAGCAGTTAAATATGTCCACTTTAGCTATTGGTATTCTGTTAGAATGAAGTTTGGAGCTAGACTTACCCAAAACTGTAGCACTATTTTACAACTTTGGAGGTGTCAAACACATGCCACACAGTCACAATGATGCTGAAACTAAAAGATGGCAACTTATGGGTGGTTCGTCAATCAACAGTCCCCAAGGGTGAACTCCAGCCAGAAATAGCCGTAAACTCGAACTGGGCTTCGGTTGTTTGTATACAGCGATTACAACGATGAAACACAATTCCCGGGCACACCCTTCAAGGAGCCCTAGCAAGAGAGGACAAAGCGTTCGACAGCTGTTTTTAGATGATGGAAGATAGAAATAGTGGGTCTACGGAACTAACGTCAGTGTACAATGGTTTTGCGATGGGTTAAAATATAGCTGATTTTTTCTCAACCAGAACTAAGACTGATACTCACATGTGTGGCAGACAAAAGACCTATTATGATATCAGAAAGAAGGATTGAGATCATATTAACCAAGCTGAGTCCTCTACGGTGCTCAGAAGAGTATCTTTTTAGAGTACTAGGATGAATGACTTTCATCTTTCGTCTGGATTATTTGCAAACTCCCACAGTGAGCCCAGGTGTTTTGTTTTTCAGCCCCAGAACACCAATCTTATACTGATTGCGAACGATTCAGTAGTGGAAAACACGACGTAAAACTTGTGAGAAAGAAACAAAATATAACTGTTCACGTTTCTGGTAATTGATTGATATTTTGTAGTCTAAAATGTGAGTGCAGTAGATGCACGAGATATTGTCTCAGAGAAGCAACAAAGTCAATGGAAAAAACCCGGAACACAAACGACCAGTTGGCTAAGGATGCTATTACACAAAAGCCTCACACATACAATCAAACAATACTTTATAGATGATCGCACTTTCCCAAACAGGACGAAACAGTTGCCCTGTGCTATTTGTCGGTCATCACAAAGATTTCCATCGTATTTAAATGCATTTACCTGATGAGTAATTAACGATCCCCCAGGGAGTGGGACCCATATCAAAGATCATTAACAGGTCCTGGTGCCTGTGAAAAACCAAATGGGCCAATCCAAACATTCACCATCTTCCACCATCTCCTTCCTCAGTGATCGAACAAATGAGTAGCTAAAGGGGTGTGACCGACAATCGTCGCATGATGATGATGATGATCCAAGATGAATGGATATGAAAACTGAAACCGTGCTATCGGTCATCACCGACCACGGCTTCAAAAATGCTCAATTACGAGCTGGGCACTTCTGGGCTCTCCGTTTGGCCGCCCATCAGGTCGATCAATAAACTAAGTGGAAAAACGAAAGTCTTAGAGTGTGTGGTAATGGAAAACAAATTTGGAATATGCAAACATTAGAAAGGCACGTCACTTGAATGTGTAGGAGGACTATACACGGATCACATAACTATGGTAAAAAGACGAATATTTTACTAACATTGTGCGATGCGGTAACCTGGGACATTGCATCGTTTGAGCGAATGCGAAAGAAAGACTCAGGATTCGGCTATCACAACCGACAGACAGGCAGAGGGAGTAAGGGGGGGGGGCTGTTAAGAATCGACGATGGCATCGATCTTGGCTGATACGCGTATTATGGTCAGATACCGGACAGCCGAACACACGCATGCTACATCAAAAGGACGGATACGGAAAAAGCGATGTTTGACACACACACACACACACACACACGTCATTTTTGATCAACTTCTAGGTCTAAGAGTGCATATTTACATGGAATTCATTCAAATCGAAAAGGTGGCGTGAATGAGGGGTAAAAGCGGGAGACGCGGTGTGCTTTGATCAGACGGTCGCCGCTAGTTCCCATACTGATAGATCGCGTGATCGAAGTCAGCGTGAATGAGACACGAGAACAGGATGTTGGAAAAACAGACGAATGATGCCAGTCACAACACTGATCGTTATGTTGTAATACCGTTCGAAAATTCGGCATTGCTTAAAGCACAGTGCATCACACATGGGAAGCCTGTGTGGACATTACGTGCGTGCGAGCAGTGTTTGACAAAGACTGAGAGGGCGAGAAATATCAACTAATCGCAGCAGTCTTTGTGTTAGGCAAAAACAAATGTCATTTGGTGGAAGCATGCATGATAAGTATACCAGTGAGTCATCATGATCGATTCGCTGTTTATGGTATACCGCTGGTCTCTCTAATAAGGAAATGGCATTCTTATATGGAATACAAACGGCTTTGTGGAATCGGTTGTCGATGTTCAAATCGCTCACCGCAATACCAATACCAAGAACACGATGCTTGAAATTCAGTTCTCAGCTGAAGTCCCACAACTTAGCCGTGAAGAGAACCGCTGAGATACCTCAAGGTTAGATTTGAATACTATTCAGTTTACTTCTACTCAAACAGTTCATTTTTTCGTACTTTTCCAATAACAACTTCTTCGCCTAACAGTATAAAAATCGAAATGGGTTTTGCATAACTATAAATCCCCGAACCGCAAAGACACGCTATATCACCCAACTGAAGTTTGCACACGTTATCCACCGACAAACTTACACTAATACCACACAACTAGGGAATCAGTTGCCACGTGATAATGCCCTGAAGATAGGTGGGTAAATTTGAACCGTTTGCATGAGTTTTACCAATCTCAACAGAAGATTGAGGTGAAATAATCACATGATCGCTTCCGAGTGCTACCAAATGAGATCGATTTACCTCTTTGAATCGGACGTTGTGAATCGAGGCTAACCACAGACTGGGCACTGATCCAATGATCGTTGGAATCCCGAACAATACATTGGTACACACCGGTATTGTGCGAGTCCACTGAGAAAAATAGTTGTGAGTCTGAATCATGATGAACACCGGGAATGTAGAGGGGAGTAGGAAAAAGAGAAAAATTAATGAATAAATAACGTCTTGCTGGATGTTAAAAAGAACAATGGTTACTGAAACTGTGAAAAAAAGGATAGGAAAACGTTAAGACCTATCAAGACGGTTAGGAACTGATATGATGCATCATTCCGAATTGAAACGATCCACACCGAATAAAGAGTCGAATTTGCCCGAATTGGATTGGTTTAATTCTGGTTTGCTTGCTGGATATGTTTTGCAATACAAGAGGACAATGGTTCACCGCTGACAGTAAAACCATGGTGTGTACATTTGTGTACTACCCGATCCAATCATATCCTAATGCGCTCCAAAGTACCGGTGACATTGTTTCTTCATTTGTGGGGGGGGGGTTATCGGGAAGAACTACAACGGTAGATAGAAATGACCCAATAAGAAACAGAGCCTAACAAAATAATTCGTAAGTAGGTTTGGCACGGATTCAAGTGGTATGGTTTCATTTACGAGGAGTGCGAACACACACACACACACACGGGAATCGGCAGTTTACGGATGACAATCGAGGATATCATTATTTCTGAAAGTCACAGTATGGTTGAAGGTGGGCGTCATGAGTTGTAACCGGTTATTCTTTTCGCGAACCTCACCAAATGCTCCGTTAGGGAAGTTCTACTCAAGGCCTTTACATCGTGGAGGTGCTTTCCCACCAAAGACCGATATTGAGTGGCCATGACCAGGTTGATGAACACCACTGTCAGCTCAACTAGGTTAGTTAACTAAGAACCTTGATGCCCAACGAAACCAGAAGAGACGTACGAACTACAGCGGAGCTGAACAACTGGGAATCATTGCACAGCTATTTCGACCATGTCATGTATGAACCCCAATTCAGTATGTCAAACCTTAGAACTCACAGTGAGACACTCCTGGAAATACCGTGTCACCGATGTTTTCGCTCCTCAGTCAAATGGAACTTCAACGTGGTTGCATCGAAATTGACGGATTCTCGACCCTTGTGAGATTCAGCTACGATTCGGCTTCATACCCACTTTGGCCAGACTGAATACTTTGTTATTACCAGCACTCGTAAACGATTTGTCACGGCGGTTCAATTAGTCCCGCCGCCAAAGCTGGATAGAGTCAGAAGGCAGACAAATTTGTCCAGTAGTTTATGTTCTCATGCTTACAATACGAACCATCCGCTGCTTGACTGTTCGCGAGCCACAAACACTGATCAGTCGGGGTTGATGGATTCCAAAACTAGTGACGGTCGCCATGATCTTTTCCGATTACGCAATGCAATAAACCAACGTAGACCACACAAAAACACACGGATTAATTGCTCCGTTAAACCATGCTACGGTATTTTTGTCACAACGATAACCCAAATGTGTAGACATGCACAAAAACACTGTAATAGCCGAACTAAATTTGAGGGAGGGGGAGACATTTACATAACCCTTCGCATAATTCGATTGGTTTTCAGCTATGTGAAGAGAGTATGGTGCCATGCAGATGCACATCGGGGAAAATATTCAACGAGCCACCAACATCCTCCCGTGAAACAATGCGATGCAAGTACGGTTTGCTCATCAATCACAATTTTACATGTTCGCCAACGCTTGAACGGGACAGCTAAATGCCAGTGCGCATTGGGACACGCACACAGAATGTAAAATTTGTCAACGATTGATCAGCCAACAACGGAAATGCATGACCTACGGTAGCGGTTACGCCGACATAGAACACCACACATTAGGCGCTGGGCAAATAAACGGGCACACATGATGACAGTGCCGGGGGTCTGGCATCAGTGACAAATGAGGGGCTCAGGCAGATAGATCTACATACAGACAAAAAAGAACGGTGGAAGAAAGCGTGGATTATCACATACACACGCACACGATGTGAAGGGATTGGGTAAAGATTAGCGCGTACGTACGAATGCGCATTCGTATATTCGAATTAGTGAAGAAGAACAAATGTCATCAGCCAGGAATAATATTGTTCTCGCAAATACACGTGCATCCGATAGGTACACACAGAAAAAGTGAACTATAATACTACATGGAACGCAATCCCATGCGTGTCTTTGTCATTGGGTGCTGGCATAAATGATTGATATGATGGCCCCACATTTCCTTTGCACAAACACACACACACACACACACTCCCAGAGAGAGAGAAGCGAGATTGGAGTGTGTCGAACCCACAAGAGGAACGGAGGTTACAGAACGAAGGACCAGGGAGGAGTGCTTTCAATCGATGCTCTCTATGGCACAAACTACGCCAAAACATGGAAGGGTTCAACAATAATAGTTGGAAAAAACACATGATCATAGACGTGAAGATTAAACACATTACCCGCCGCCCAAGTATAGGTAGCAGAAAGTAAATGCAATAATGCCAAATGAATGTAACACACAGTATTCCCACTACAGTGAACCAAAGGCACAGACTCGAGTTCACTTCTCTGCCTCGAGAAAAATGATGACACCAATGTGCTTGTACTATGGGTTAGTTTGAGTGTTTGTGCACAGTCGCATTGGAGTATGCCCAGGTGTGGAGAGTAGAAACACGGATAATGGGCGAAAAAGAAGAATGTTGTCAAGACGATTTACGGGCAATTGAATACATTTTGGGCCGCAGCAAACGAAACAAATATCAACGTGGTTTATCACCAGTTCCGCTAACGTGAAGTCAACTACTTTAGGTCATAGAGCTATCTTAGAATGAGAAAGACAAGAAAGAGCCCCAGGGGTTTGGGCTTTAAACGGTTACTGGCGCACGAGAGATACGCTGCGGATAGTTCTCGATCTGGATCGGACAAGTGTGTATTGCTTTGAAGGCTTTCAATAGGATCCGTTGCAAGTTAAAAATTTATAACGCTCATCTGTCATTCAGAAAGTTCTACCATACCTATTGAATCGAGTCGCTGAGTTCGGTAACGAGAAGGTTTCAAACTTGATAAAGAGAACTTTACTCCGGGGGCGCGATTAAGAAGTTTGCGGAACGAAAAAACAAACAATGGCATGTATGGGGTACAAACACAGATAACGTAAGCACGGGGGGGGGATAAAATGCGGATTTCGGACTTACTAAAACCGACAGACAGTTGTGATTGTTTGATACGACCGTTGAAATACCAGATAGGAACTGACGGGCCAGAGCTGGAACAGTTCAATGTGACAGCAGACCCTCGTGGAACAGACACCAAAGGTGGGACTAGGGTGACATGCGGTCGACCTGGTCGGAGAGTTAATCACAGAGCGGAAAGACAAAAATTAAAAAAAGCAGGAACAGCGTGATAGATAGACAGACAGACAGGTAGACACACGGATCAAGAGAATGAGGACTCAGCAAGTGTGATCGTGTCTCGCTTTGGACGGACTAAACGACAGGGCGTCACCCATCATAAAAGTGATTCAAATATGCGCAATTTTTATCGGCGGATATAAAAATACACGTGAATAGACGAGAACGATAGATCGACCGATTTTCAGGAGTTCATGAGACCAACAATGTTATTGAACAAAAAAAAAGATTATCAATGTGTAGCAATGTTTGATCGAGAGCACTGACCATATCAGAAACCACGAATATAGGCGCAAAAAGAATTCAATGATCCGGAGAAAGAATAAAAGGCAGCACTCGTATGTGCGGCACGAAACAGATAGGATGTCAAAACTGTACACGATAGGAACAGCACCAAACAAACTGGGAGAAATTAGTTAAGGTTTATTTAGAACTACGTAGTCACATGAGTATTATGTAATATATAGTAATGTACGGTCGCCCAACTCAAAGTAGCATCATGGAAATCCTTCGACGGAGCAGTTTTACATGCAAACCGGGGGCGGGGGGGGGAGGAGGAGGAGGATAATGAATCAGGTCTATAACCCATGCCGGACTCCGGTACAGTCGACAAGTTCAGATAACCTCCGGTGCATTATAGAAGTGGAAGTACAGTGCCGTATGGTCCGGATGTGAACAAATAACGATAGTTTTTGACTCGCCAAAAAGTGGAAGATCAAAGAAAAATAGAAAACCTTTTCGATAATTATCCACTCTCGGAAAGGGAGGAAAATACAATCCCATGGGATCGAATGTTCAACTCGGTAAACGAAATAGAGTGCTGTGCATAAACACATGCATGGGATGGGATCGTAAAACGTGTACATGAACTCAGTGTATCATTCAGTCTTTACGCTGTCGAACAAAATTGATTCGGCAATGGATACGCAGCAACGCAAGCATTTTGCCCCGAGAACTTCTAAAACGTAGAATATCGCCATCTCACCGTCTCATCACTGCAGTCTCACCAACACACAGTAGGCATACCAAGCTCCGAACGCCTCATGATGGTCGGGGGTGGGTGTCTCGGGTTGTGGTCAACTCGGAAAATGATCTTTTTCTACCAAAGTGAGAGAACGAAGAGCCGACATTCGGGGAGTTGACGAAAACCTCTGATTCCACACCGACCAAGAAGAAGCGAACGAATTACACTTCTCCGTGGTTGATGTAGTGATAACCGGCTAACTCGGGCACCTTGGACATTTGACCCCGGCCAAAGGGTGTATGGTCCGATGAAACGGACACGCCTCCGACGGAGTGCTGTTTTTTTTTATTACACACCTAAGTATGATTAACAGCAGACGGGACGAACCCCATAGTCACGAGGACTAGCTGTTCAGTAGTGGAAACCGGTAACCTAAACCCCGGGACTTGGAGTGGCGAACCACATAGGGCCTCGGTAGGTTAGGCGTGGTATTGAACTGGGCGACAGCAGAGCTGCCTACAGTTTCCCGTTACCTTGTGGGTTAAGCTCTGGTCAGTTAAAGACCCGGTTGCGAATTCCCCTGACTTTCCAGGGCAGTATCCTGCCCACAAGCAAATCACGGAACATTTTTTTCTGTTATAAATATTATTGTACCGTGAACGGGCTCAAATCGCTCCACCCCGCTGCCCATCTTCCCTATTTCTATTTTCCCAGGCAGCCCTTGTATGACCGCGACCCCCTTTCTAAAAATTGAGTGTATCTTTGTATATTCAATAAATAAAGACATTTAATAATAACTTGGTACACAGTCTGCACTCCGATGTATGTAAAATATATACAAATATGTGTATATCAAATTAAAAAAAGATGACAACCCTAACCGACATCGATTCCATTGTTAAAAATTGTTTTTTTTTAGGGTGCAGTTCAAAAGCGAAAGATTAGATTGCCCAATTAGTGGAAAATGTAACCATGATAAAGGGATCAGTTTTCTCTACCAAGTCGCAGTAGTGATTCAGGCATTCAGATAGCCTAGATAGCAAATTGCGGTTGATTAGCCGGACACTGAATTCCACTAACAGTCAAGTGGTTCGAATGGTTGAGGATGTTGACAGTTGGTTAGGGTAATTCATTCAGAACGAGGTGACAAAGAATTAGTTGACAACACGCAATTATATGATGAGTTCGTCATGTAACTGAGGGGTGAGCTGAAAAGGTGGGACAACTTTTCAGCTCATTTACACGATGAATTCATCATATAAACAAATAAAATCCTCCATTACTTGCATAAAATACAATTATGCGTAGGAAATAAGTGTTATCAGTTTAAAAGGATAGAATGTGTCAACACCGTTTCGTTGCAAACGGTTAGATAAAAAAGCAAGTAAGTAGACCAAAATAGGCAGATAGACGCGGTCGTTGATCGAACGTTTACCTACTTGAAGCCGAACCGTCGAATAGACGATGGTGGGTACACACACACACACACCCGCCTTTTAAACACAAGTCAGCCTGAGAGACCAGGAACGCCAATAGGCACGTGACATGGAGTGAAAACGCAATCGTGCCGCCGTGTTGTTTGTGGTGTGTATCGTTCACACACTGCGGTTTGGATTGACTGACTGTCAGGTCAATAGAACCAGCTAAATAGCCAATCGACATCAGCACCATCATGGGGCTCATGCTGGAAGGAATGACTAACCCAGATTTTGGACTCGCAAAACACGAACGAAACACAGACATTGGGAGATTGAGAGAAGCTATTCGGGCAACGGTTGTGTGCGCAATCGAGGATGAAACCGGCGTAGCACTCAGACGGAAAAATTTGTGACGTTAAAAATTTGCGTGTGCTATTTTAGCACAGTCAGATGAGCACTGAAAAACTATAGGAAAAACCGACCTAGTTGGGATTGCATGTCACATTCTGTTCGCAAGTAAATGACAGAGAAGACAGTCCGTATGCATCCCGATACTGAGGCGGAGCAACAGAACACCAAGCATAGATGAGTACACGTAGATGTTTTCAAACACCACAGAAAGCATATGTGTTGAAAAGCGGTACAGAAAACAGAGAATCAGCAAGCCTGTGGGATTGACCGAAATCCCCGGATGATTCCTTCACGTAAGCCACGAATAGCACGTACGATCTATGTGCAACTCAACCCAATTCAAGCCAGGACACCTTTCTCTCTCTCTCTCTCGCACGCGCGCGTGCAAGCTTTTCCACAGTGGAGTCAGAACGACAAACGGGGATAATGAAAATCACATGGGCAGGTGAACAAATGAGCTGGACAAACGCAACAGTGCACAAGCCACTGCTCATATGCATGCCAACTAGAGGCGCCGAATGAACGAACCTCGAGGAGGGTGGGGAGCGGGCAAGGGGAACAAGTTGATCCATGAATTACAACAAAAATAATCTGAATAGTAATTGGTGATGGCCCTCAGAGCATCAAAGATCGCGGTGTCAAAAACGACTGCGTCTGCATGAACCCTACGCACACACACACACACACACACACACATACACACACGTCGGAATGACAAATAGGACTATGTAATTTCCACCGAACCGACATACAGTGCCAAAACTGTTTTTTTTTTTAACTGATGACAACAGATGAGATTAAACGAGCACCGTGATAAACGACAAGATGTGAAATCAGTCATACTGTGCTCCAATAATACCACGCAACAGATAATGGAATCCAAACGGTTGAATGGCGCACAGGAATGAGACCTTCAGTATCGAAAGTCGGAGAAACGTGAAACAGTAGGAAAGTTCACAGAGTGAGTTAGGTTGCATCAGTTTTGGATGCGAATTTATTCCCGATTGAGTAGTCACGAGGACACAGAATAACAATTCACCTGTTCCTGTGGAGCAAGTGGGTCGAACGATGAGACGTCTATTTGGCCACATGAAGGAGCATCACCACGTTTGGTTGAATCAGAGATTGACAAGAACCAGGGCGACGACAATTACGAACCAGTTGACCGAGTCTAATCACAGTCAATGTGCTTGAGGCTTTCCGTCCTCTCTATACGGTCAAGGGTAGGGTATCCAAAGAGATTAGGTTCCAAATTTTGTCAACAGCCGAGACGATTGCAATCTGTCCCCACGATCCCCCTCTTGTGCGTCCAGAAACAGCCTGTAAAAGCATTGGTCTTACCATGGCCATTCACTAACAATCCAGTGACTTAAACTCCGTTCATGAACTCTCACTCATTCATCTACCCATCCATTCATAACCACCCTGTCTTCCACTTTCCACGCATACACACAGACATGCACACGCACAAATATCAATTATCACAACTCCATCGTGTCTTTTTAAACTGTAATTTTCTTCACAGATATAGGTCTCCTCTCACCAACTGTTTAATCTATTACAAATTGTGCTGACTGAAGCTATAGTTGATGTAGCACCGAAAACGAACTTTTGCTGAGCCGGGGGATGAGTAGTTGTGCCGTGAGGATTGGCGCATCGATACGGTCGAAATTGTCGTTGAGAATAATGAACTACTACATTAGGCGATCAGGCTGACCGGAACCGAACCCCTTGGACAATTTTCGTTGTGCGCGGTAAGAATGGCCAACTTTTTGAATTTTTGGGAATTGACGAAATTCAATTTACCCAAGTTACTTTCCGAGGGAATTTCGCATAAACCCTCAAAGATCTCCTATCGTCAGAGAAACCAGTTAAGTGAAAAAGCACAGAGAGGCTCTTGACTCAACTTCCTAGGCGCTCGATTCTACATAGTGGAACGTTCACAGTGAATTCAACAATCGTGAATGAACCTGTTCTGTTCGGAACAAGCAGGTTACTTTGGTTTGCTCGTCTTTATTTCTTTTTACTTATCCAGCACAACTTAGATTTGTTCCTGAAGCCCAGCACAGCGCCCAGCAGGTGTGCTGTCAGGTCATGACTAACCGCGGAAGCTCCATGACCGCCGCATGGTGATCACGAGAAATTCGATGCGAGCGAAAAAAATTTGTCGAAACAAGAGGAGCACGCTGATAGTAAACATCCGGGAGTATATATATATATATATATATATGTGTGTGTGTGTGTGTGTGTGTGTGTGTGTGTGTCCGATCATGCGGTGGTAGCAACGAAACCAGCAACGCTCTAGATTGGCTCTTAAATCAGAAAGATATAAGAATGAATATTATCAGACATGAAGGAGGTGTTCCGTGGGCATCAATTGGAGGACATTTCGCAAAGAATGTGACTCGAGAACTTTGAATAATTTTCACTAAGGAGTGTAAAAAAATGTTGGCATTTTGAAATTGTTACCTAGTGTGAACACAGTGGAACACATTTATTCGCATAATCAGTTGTCTAGGTATTTCTCCATATGATCACAACACACACACACACACACACACGCACACCGTTGAGACACCCGCTTCTTCGGAGACGGAATTATTTGATAATGATGATTTGGCCACCGGTTACACTATTTCGCCCACCCACAGTGCACTCAATCTCTCACGATCCGAATTCTTTGAGGCACAAAATGTGGTGGAAATTCGCATAACCGGCGAAGTTTGATTTGTGAGTGTATGATGTGTTCGATCAGAGAACTGCAATCGCTATCTCTGTAAGTGCATACCCCTACCTACATCGATAAACTGGAAACCAGAATGCCAAATCACCAGAATGCATACTTACTTTACTAGATAGAGAGTTGTAAGTGAATTATAAATATTCTTGGAACATTTCGCTTTTTATTCGGAGAAGGGAAAAAGCTGATTGGTTTCAAAATCACCGATGAACCCGGCAGCGTTATCGGCATAGAACCGAAGTTTGAAACGTACACGAAGTCAGCGCAGGAAAAAGCAGCAGGACGAAGAGACTGGAAGCGCGCGGAAAGGTAACAAACACAATAGATCAAGGAGAATGGAGTTCTTTGTTTAATAACCGGAAGCATCTTCCATATTTGTCTTTCACATTGTTTGTTGCCTAAGTACGATTCATGAGAATTCAGACCACAGTGTTGAGCGATATCTCTTTAAATGCTTCCACTCCGCGATATTCTTCAGCTGGACAATCAGAGTGAACCGACTGAGACTATCAATAACTTCTTCCTGCCTATAACAAGCAGAAAAGAGTAAACAGTGATCCGCATGGAGCGGGAAAGCCTAGTACATGTCTAATTCACCACTTCCAATCTCCAGAATGGATTGCCAGTCTCATTTGTCGCAAATCATGGGTAGTGGAAATCGGATAAATGCCCGCTCTCGTTCTCCTACACACACTCAGTCACAGAATTTAGATCACCTCAATGATTTCACAGACATTTTTGGCTTCAATTGAAATTTTAACTTGTGCGTCGAAGCTCTCAATCTTCTCCTCTTATCACCTTATGTCTAAGCGAAACACAAACCTCTCTCTAGAGATGCAATTGGTTCAGTTCAGTTTTAAAACCATTACCCATGCACTTGTGGTTGCTGTCTTTCTGTAGCCCATTGGAATGAAGGAGTAAGGAGAAGAACGAGAAAGTGGGGAAAAGTATCACAGGGAAACTAGAGAATTCAGGGAGATTAAAACTGGGCACACAGCCTAGTATTAGACATGTGTGAATTACATATATGCACGGATACCACTGTTTACGACAGTCAACTTTACCACTCAGTGTTTCCTACTGGTGACTGGACTGTTCTCGAGGTTCCCAATCGGGGAGTCTAGCGCGATCCGTCAGTTCACGTCCTGTGGCGAGGATTTTCATACCCGGTTTCAGCTTGATCATCTTTGGTCTTCTTTTATTCAATACTTGTCTCGGTAAACTTCGCACGCGGATGCGTGTGATGGTGTGTCAAACATTATTTATCTTGAACTACCAGACCACCTCTTTTATAAAGCTGGGATCTCCGTCTGCATTCAACATTTCGTCCCTTATTTTTCGATTGGAAATTTCAGCCGAAAATTCGGTTCCCTTTCATTATGCACAAGTTTTACACCATCTACTCCTGCACTCCCCAAATACGACTTTCCAATTTTCGACATTTTATCTTCTAACATTGATACACTGGTTGCAGTGGACCCAAATTTTCGGCGATGTTAGCCTTCACAACAAGAAAAAACTGTCGCACTCCTCAAACAGTTCCATCTGGTACGTGAAGCAGACACTTTTGCTGCGGTCAGCAACCCGTAGTCAACTCGTAAACCATCGGATCCAAATCCCTGATAGTAATGGCAACCGCCCTATACCATTTACCTCATTCCTATAGAAACTCCCTTTTCATACTTCAATATCAAAACCCTTGACTCACCGGACTATTAACTAATTTTGTTCCAATATTTTTTTCTCAACCACCTAAGAACTCTGTATGCACCTTTTGGCAAGACCACGAACTACTCAACTACGATGGCATTCAACATTTTCTGACCTGTAATCCTTGGAATGACCGTTGCTTCATAAGTTCGATATTTTCGCTTCTATTTCAAACAACACTGGATAGCAACAATCAGCCACTCTATGATCCTATCCATACGTAATTAGACCTAGTGGGGAGGAGGAAGGGGGGATTTCTTATGGTCGATTCCCATGAGCAGCAGCAGCAGGAACGTTGCACAGAACTGAATTTTTCACAAAAATCACAATCGGAAGTGTACCTAACCTGCCGGTCGACCTGCTTGCCTGTGCAGAGCTCACAAATTCGCGTGCAATGCGTGTCTCCGTTTGGTCACCGTGTGTGTATACGAAAGTGAATGCAAGCATGTGCCACGACAGCTGTGTGCCGGAAAACCACAAGGAATGCACACAAGTTGTGAAAAACAAAACAAACATGCGCAAGCGTGCGTGCGTTCTCGGTTGTGCGTGTGCGAATGCGTTTCACGGTTGAAGCCAAACACCGAGAGACAGAAATGAAAAGGAAACCGTTTCCAACACACGCTCTCCTCATCAAAGCGTTCCGTTGTCCCTCGGTTAAGGGATGAGGATCGTTTCCGCAAAACGAAGAGAGCGCGCACGCGTGCGCACACACACACGTCCACACCGAGAGGAGATGGTGCTCTGATTTACAGCACATCTGGTCACCGAATGTGAACCAAAATTTGTGACTTCACTGTCGTTCAGGTACGATTATTTTTCAAAATAGCTAGCTAGCTAGCTAGTTCCAATTCGACACTCATGAATGAACGAGATAGACAGGGTGTGTGTGTGTGTGTGTATGTTGTGAAATGTCCACGCATCGCCGTTTTGCGCAGAATAACCAACCGATTTGCTGACGTCCAATATATCGTAATTTTGTAGCCAGACCAAGGAGCATCGAAAGTCCGAACAGTGTCCGCAGCGGAATGGCATATGTTGTACGAACGCACATACAAACACATATGATTTGTACAATATAGACATTTCTATGCCTGACTTAAAAAAGGGATGGACGTCGGGAATGAAAACAATTCAATGTGATTGAAATGTCGTGTAATGAGAGTTCCCTCTCGACGAGAACGGTGTACACATAGACCCAGGGTTCGGTAGCCCCGATTGACTCGGGGACGTTGTGAGGGGCATGACCTGCGGTGAATTTTGTGTTCCACTGACTTCGAACAAACAATGGATTCTGAACCGCACAGTGCTCTTATCATTGGTATATATAGATTATGTATACCACAGATAAGTGAAAATGGTATAAAATGTTATCCAGTTGTTACACAACAAATGTGCTATCAAGAGACCCGCAGCCAAACGAGTACGACAATGAGAAAGTAGGGCTACGGTGATGATGGTCAATGTCACTCTATACGATTTCCTACCAATTCTTCACAATTGTAATATGGTCAGTTTAAATACCAGAAATATGATGGCAATATATGTATGTATGAACATATCATCGGATAAANTAAAAGAATGTAGCTACCTAGAACGAATAACATTAAACCATGGGGATGAACAGTCTAGATATCAGCGTTGAACACAAACTAACTAGGAGAGGTCGGCGAGGAATAGGACATCGTTGGTCGCACAAACGTGAACTCTCGCAAGTCGTATTTACTTTGTGTGTGCATTGGTAATTCTCAAATACTCTCTCACACGCACACAGTGGTAGAGACAGAGGAACATTAGGGCATGTGTTGATCTGTTTATTATTCACTGTGGTTCCCTGTGCCACAGGAGGACAGCTTCTTCCTCACATTATCAATACAGGCAACGGGCGGAATGAGTGAACCTTTTAGTTTGAATGCTCTCTAGCACATTTTAACCTCGAATAACAGACATAATTGATCCAATTCACCGTCAACGGAAGTGTTCGATGGCAAAGCGGGTTGGTGTA
>UZAN01039916.1:3482-19730 GCA_900618425.1 Echinostoma caproni
GTTGTTCGTCCGGTTTCCCCACCAGACTCGTGCAATGCGTCCTCGACGACGGTTTTCGAACACCAACAGTCTATTTTTATCCTTTTTCCGCAATGGTCAAGTCTCTGCTCCGTAAAGCAGCACTGGTCAAACGGCTGCAGTATAAACTCGACCCTTCGCTGACAGTTAGGTGTCGCGACGGCGCCACAAATGTCTCAGGCTGACAAATCTCAATCGAACCTTCTCTATGCGTGGCGACACTTCATTCACTAGGTGAGATGTAACTACCGAAATAACAAAATTTTTCTACTCTCTCTACTACTTTCCTAATTAGAGTGAGGTTTGAGAGTGGACCAACATAATCTCGTGGCAACATTTTGCACTTTGGAAACCCATCGAATGACGTTCCAAAAGCGTTCAACCTATTCAGCAATGCTTACAACTTATCTGGATCTTCACTTCGTAGCACAACGTCGGATGCATACTCCAGATCCGACTGTCTGCCACCTGGGAGCCAACCGACGCGGCTATCCTCGCACGAGGATAGGCTGTTTCAGGAATTAAACCTATAGAAAAGTTAAATGGAAAAGAAGAGAGAGTGCAGCCCTGGTGGACACTACTTTCTGTGGTGAACTCAGGTGCAAAAGTACCGTTAGCTCGGACTCGACTTCTACTATATAAAGTGGTCGTAATATTGAAATAAACTCCTCGAACACGCTCTTGAGTGAAAGACTGCCAGAGTTTAGAGCGGTCAACTGAGTCGAAGGCCGTGTTCAGGTTGAGGAAAACAGAGATCATGGGTCTGCGAAAAGAATGTCGTGCTCCAAAATTTGGCGAAGAGTGAAGATGTGGTCGATACAACCTCCACCAGGTCTAAAACCAGCCCGGTTCTCACGCGTGCACTCCACGAGCGGCAGACAATCGACGGAGTATGATGCCAGCGGGAAGTTGAGAGGCAATATTGATTAAACTAATGCACCTATGGTTTTCACAGGAGGACCTGTCACCTTTCTTGTAAATCGATATGATCACCGATTCACACCATTCAGCTGGAACCTCTTCCCTCTCCTACACTGAGCCCAGGAGTTTTGTTAACTCCAAAACCAAGGCTGAGCCTCCATCCTTAAAAACGGATGGGGACAGTCCGTCCTGACCGGAAACCCTATACCTTTTGAGGTAAATTACCTGCCGGGCAAATTCCATTTCAGATGGAGGACTGATGTCATCTGGCAGCAGTTGAATCAGGTATAGAGAGGTCTTGTATCGACAGGGGTCAGCTGAACTGTGCTCTAAAATGTTCAGTCCATCGTTCAAGATGGTATTACGGAATACGAATCAATGTGCCGTCATAATCTTTAATTGCCTCACATACACCTACTTTCCTTTGACCCATACTCCTAATTAATCAAAAAAAGATTGTCATTATTACCGATAACCACAGCCTTCTCCATCTCCCCACACCTTCCTACCCACCACTTCCCGCGGTCATTCTACAGCTGTTGATGAGCTGGAATTTAAGCGATTGGCGTTCTTTCTCGTTTTTGACACCGAAGGAAGTAATTGGTGCGCGTCCAGCAGGACAGCCGAGGGCGGGAGATCCATCGTTTTTGTTCTGATCGTGCGCCAGATTCCGCCGTTTTGATTGACATTTGGATCGCTTCCTTGATTACCGTCCATTGTTCGCTGAGTCCTTTGGCTGATGTTTGAGCTGAAAGGCGATCAGAGTTTCGCTCCGAAAACCGGTTGGCAATTAACGCTGACGTAATATTGAGGGCATTCGTTTCCGGTGACAGTTCTTTGGTTGTTTACTAGGCGTAGGGCCAATCTGGCTCTTAGTATAGCATGATCCGTGTCCACGGGTGTTGCCCAGTAGGAGCAGTCATCTTAAATGGAGCCTCGCCAGCGATGGTTGATGGCGATGTGGTCCATTTTACTCCAGCGCTGTGAATAGGTGAGTTTTTTCCATGTAAAGTGCTGTCGTTTCTTGTGCGAGAAGTTGGTGCTTGACAAGAACGGTCTGTGGTCCGCGCAAAGTTAAAGTAGGTGATCTCCATTGTCCGTCCAGTTAGCTGGGATTGCATGTGAACCACCAAGAAGCCTTTCTGATTCGTTCAGAGATCGCACTTAAGCATTGAATTCTCCAGCGACTACCACAATGTTCGTTGATCGAGCACTTTGGAGCAGTTGAAAGAGGTCCTTGTAGAATTCATCATTTATTTTTGACTAGTTGCAATCAGTCAGTGCATACGCGGATACGACGAATAAGCATCGATGCTTCGTCCTGTAGCTGTTGATCCGTTCCTGACTCAAGACCTACAACGCACAGTCGGCTAATAACCGGGAGGTGAACGGTTGGCCTTGACACAGCTCAATCCCGACATCAGCAACGCCGCGAGCTTCGGATGCCAGAATCGCCTGACACACGGAGAGTGAAGCGTGAGGACGAGGTCGGACCTAGGAATCGCAAGATGATGACTGAAGTGGGATCCTATATGCATGTTTCGGAGACACATTGATCTAAATTGAAAGTTTCAAGGGTTCTTGCCCAGGCATTTTGTTGACCAATGTGACAGAGTGTGCAGATATTGAATGCGGCTAAGTCAAAAGGAGATTTTGGTTTCAAAAGTCTGATAGCTTCTGGTTGGTTGGACTGGTTGAACTCTGAGTAATATCCGATAGGTGGCTCAAAGAGGAGGTGTCTCCTAAGATTTGGGAGCGAGAGGAAGAGCTAGATAGATGAGAAGGACTGTTTTCCAAATGGAAGACTGAGACTGGGGCACGAATTAGTTCGCGGTAACCCACGGCAACGAAGTTGTTTTTCTTTGGGCACCCTAACCGGAGCCTTTGATTCAAAAGTCTGATCCACAAGGCAGTGGGGTGTAGATCCAACGCGGGGAGCGATCGAACCACCCGCGTTGGAACTTCTAGAGGCGTGTCACGTAAGGCCTTTGGGTTTCGGTTCGTTATGTTGTTCGCTGGTGCGTTGATTGACGGTCCACTTTTCGGGGTTGGCCCTTAGTCTCGTGCACCCAATGAGACAGGTGGTACATGAACGAGGTGGCACCTTATTGTCTAGGGGCCACCCACTTCAGACGGTTGATAGCAGTCCAGTGAAGTTCGAAGACGACGACATCCTTCGAAATGCGCACAAGAATCGTTTATCCAACCGAAAGACTGAAAAATCAGTGCTCTACTTCCCTTTTGTAGTCATGTCACAATTTCTTTTTCAACAAATGCTTGATATATTTAAGTTAGAGTTTAACAACATCTAGGATAAACATTGCCTTATTATTAAATACCCTGTAGTAGCAAGTGCTTACAAGGTTTTTCAACTTCCTCACCTAATAATTTTGGTCGACTTAACCCATGAAGAAACGATTCAATCATCGATTAAACAGAAACAACATTGTTGTGGAAGAACTTTCCACACTGTCTCATGCTTTTTCAGGTGTTTTGTTTGTAGTCCGTAAAAAATTAATTCCTTCGTCAAAGCAACATTCATCCTTGTTGAGTGGTGGTGGTAGATAGTACATTCGTTTCTTTTGACGGTCTGCTATTTTATACTTTCCCATAGGTCGCCAGTCGTCCCTTTATCTAATGACGACCCGCTACATTGGAACACCAGTTAGTCATGATCTAACAGGAAGCGAGGTTTCCAACAGTGACAGCTTGATTCAAGAGTTTCAAGAATTTGAGGCTCAAGCTTATTCCGGCACTTTGTTTGACGATCGTGCGAAAAAATCTTTGCAGCCGGTGAATTCACAAAATACAGCTTCTCAGTTATCTACTCGAATAGACTGTCATGACGTTCTTACTTCCTCAAGGTCATGTTTTCCTGTAAGTGGTTTTACCATGTATTTTTGACTTCGTACCACAACTGTTTCACTGGAAGTCCACATTTTAATCGCTGTTCTTATTCCCGTGTAATAAATTGTCTGGTTTAATTCAGCGAGTTCCGTGTCACGGTTCGCCCAATTGATCTAATGAACACAATGCGGAGATCAGTTTTATTTTTCATGTTTAAATTCCCCCGAATGTTAGCCTACCAACCGTTTGAAGAGACAGTAAACTATAGTGTTCGACTAAATTGATTTGCATTAGAAAGCTTTTCTACTGTTTGTGATGACCTACAAAGACCACTGGACAGCTGTTTCGTCCTGTTTTGGATTCGTCAGCAGTGCGTACTTTTTGTGTCCCTGTCAGAACTTGAACCGCGAACTTTCGGGTTGGGACTTCAAACCCTTACTCCTGAGCAACACGGTCGACGGTGGTCACCTTGTGCGAATGATTCAATCACTTTAAAATATCAAGCTTGGATTAGCCCATTCGATTGTCCAGAGGGACCAGGCACCCTTGATGGTCTTGGGTGTGGGTTTCACTCATTGAGAGATCGTTAATTGCCCACGAAGTAAATGTCTGGTGCCTCTGAACAATAGAATAGGATAATCCAAGCTTGATACTCCAAGCTTTCGGACTGTTTTCACACTGTGAACATCAGCCAACGTTTCTCCTGGTGGGTGACTTTTACAATAGGCTGTTTTCGCATTTCACATTAAGCCACTTATCTGTTTCCAGCTTAGAACTATTTAATGATAGAATTCCTTCGAACGTGTTAATATGGCTAATTAAACCCATAATTCACGGTTCTTTTCCCCCATTCCCGGTTTTAGACTATGCGAACAAATACACCAGTTAACAATCCCTCCTCTGCCACAAAACCTTCCGAAAGGCCAGCGTCACAAGAGCAACTGACACTTCAACCTGGCCGAATCTGTGCTACACCGCACGAATCTGTCAGGCGTCAGAGTAAATTGCCGGTTAAAACAGATTATTCGATATCGAGATCTGTCGTAACTGAAGTGTATGATGAAGTACGTTCAACAGTGTTATTGATGTCTTACATGATGATTGTTTCTCTTTTTGCTATGATCCATGATACAAGCATTAAACTTATGTTGGAGTATCACTCTTTTCTTTTTGTGTTGAGGTGATCCCAGTTAGTAACTATGGAGGCCAAACTCAGACCTGGAATGAGGGTATGAAAACCCTAACCGGGACACTGAGTCACATATGTACCGTTAGGCTCTCTGGATGTGGACCCCGAGATCATGGCTACCGGTGGTTAGAGACGCTGAGTGATATAGCTGTGTCGCAAACAGTGGAGCTCGTGAATCTACTCAATATTCTTGCAAACCGTCCACCTGGATTCTCTATCTTTCTCTTGAATTTTCTCTCGACGTTCTAATCCCTGTTCTTCTCTTCTATCTTAATGGTTGGCCAAAAGTCAGCAACCAAAACTGGCGCACGAAAGGGTATGGCTAATGGTTGTAAAAACTGAAACTGCACCATGTAGCCCAACGGTCGGGGGACCACCATATAATTGTAGTCTCGATAAATTCTATGTCATTCATGTAGTTTCTTTAACATTTGTTTCGTCCTATTGTTGTTTTCTATTCTACGGGTATGTCTATGTCTCCATGGAAGTCTCCGGGGTCCCCGGAGAAAGTTAAGTTCTCGGTTAGCAATCTCGAGCTGAACCTATTTACTGTTCACAATTCCTTTGCTTTTGAAATTAACTGTTCAAAGAATGCGATTGGCATCCACTAAAATTCCTTCCAAGAATGGTTTACCATGCATAAATTAAACTATTTTGTGCACGTATACTTGATTCAGGCTTTCTGTCTTCCCACAAAGTTATATAGTGACACTCAGCTGGTTATCAATTCTGTCCTTCAGTGAAACTCGGACCCCNTCAGTGAAACTCGGACCCCATGCTGATAGTTTACTTAGTTGCCCCAGTTCTTCCCCATACAAGGATCTATAAACAGTTCGTGTTGTGTCTCGGTTTTTTTACAGTCTGTTTACAATAGCCCAAGGTTTCATAGTTAGCTGTTGCAGCAATCGGGACGCTTCTCAAAGTGAAACCTCTATTTTCACTGTGATGCTTTTATGCATGTGCACATCTCCGTGCATGATTGATGTCCGAGAACGGGGCGCTCAGAGCTGTCTCTCTCTCTCTCTCACACACACACGGACACTGTTCGCAATGAATGCTTGGCTTGCTTTCAGCTCACCAGAAATTCATATCCATGATCTAGGCCATTCTACCCATCATAGATACCCTACCGTGAATGACCTTTATGGATGAAACCAAATTATAACGTATGATGATGAGCGATTTCGTCTCACACATCAGGTTCAGGTACCAAACTAAGATGTATTTGAGCTCTTTTCGTTCACAAGACACTATGCACGGAATCGCTCGTCGTTTGTACTTTCCATAACCATTAGTTTCTCATCTGTTAAACCACATGTATGGTGTTTTACCCCACAGTCACCAACTCCCACTCAACCTACCAGACTAACTCAAACTGATTTTGATGTCTTTCCAACTCCGTTCTTTGTACATTTGCTCACTTGAATGCCCTTCTGATGTTTCTTGATTTGGTGGTTCCCTTTTCACATCATTTCTAGTTCGCAATTTGTAAGTTTTTATCTGTCATTACTTCCTCATAATTGTTTATATTACGTTCAAGTTTAGAAAAATCACCGTCTGCGAGTGTATTCTCTGACTTTCTCTCACCTCGAAATGAAGACCAAATGAATTCACACATTTATTGTTCAATCTGATTTTTTCAAATATCCGATTCCAGTGAATTCTAGTCACCAAACGCACACGCGCACTGCGCTAATTGTCGGTGTGATCGATCTCATCTCTTGTCCTCATGGTCATTCGTTTCGTCTCTCATTTGTCTTACGTGCAGTGGGGAACAAACGGTTTTTCGTTGCACCAATCAAATTGTTACTACTGTGTGCAACGATGCTGACGATTGGTTCTTTCACATTCTGCCACACCCAAAGGCTTACTCACTGTCACATCCTACGAGCACTGAACTATAAGAGAAATTCTGGTAGGCGGATTTATGCATCACCTCCTCATAGGGGCGTATCTGAACGGGCGTTTTTTAGTTGGGGATTTTGAGGAGTATTCGCGCGGGATTCAATCTCAAATTATTTGTGAAGAAATAAACGAATGTAGCAAATATTCGATCAAAGTATACTAGAGCTGATCCGTAGAAATACGATCTCTGGGAGCTTGACTTTGCTGGATAGTTTGGGCCAAATCTGACATTTAATGGTCAAAAGGTTTGTGTTTGGCACGTTTGATCTGTTCCCAAGAACCGGATATCACACGGATATGCTGAGTCCATNGTCCATACAGTAATATATTGACTTGGGAAAAATACCAACTTTTGAGAGCTTTGTTTTACTTATTCATGATAGTTGGCACTGTAAAACGTTCCTTTTTTCGGGGATGGTGTGAATAATTTTTAAAATACTTTTACCAAACGTACAAACTAGTTTATGTGTACAAAATGGGGAAAAATGTTAATTCAAAACTTCATTGGATATGATGACGCTCTTGACTAATTGACCACCACCACCCAAATTAATGAACACTGATTCCTGAACTTAACATTCGAAGGAGCGATTTTGAGAAGTTGCAAACAACTACCGGTTCCCGATGGCGGAGCGGGGGGGGGGAGCGAAGGTTGTCTTGTTCGGTTTCCCCATTTGGGTTCAGCACATCCAATTAAAAAAGGCTAAATTCGTGGTGATACTATTGGATTGCATATGGGGTGTTGCTCCTTAGTCTACTCATAAAATGTCTTTCATACTCTACACGTTTATCTTGGCTGCACAGTCTTAGCCTTTTGTTTACTTCTGATCGCTCCTATAAATTGGACTAAAATCCGATCTTGACTTATTGGTTTTCCCAGGCGCTCGGGTTTCGAAAAAATCAGTACCATCTCATATGGCTTATTTGTTTGCATTGTTTTATGTAACCAGCAATGTCATTTCAGGATTGCAACATTCAATCCGTATTTTCCAAGTTCTTTCACTCTGTCTTGTCTCCATTCTCATCATTGGTGGTGACCACTTGGAGTCATGGGTTTCCACCTAATGGAATGAGCCCTAATCAGTTTTATCCCTACATAGCTCAGGACCATAAGCGTACGTCATTTGTCCTAATATAACTTGCAATTCTTTGTCATCCGACGGCTAACAGCTTCGTTTAACTCACTTATTAAATGCCGCTAAGGTTTGCAATTCACATGGTGCTATCGCTTCGTCCCATCCAATGCAGTTATTTCCAATCCTTCCAATGAAATTGGTTTCATACTGTGAAAATTTTCATCATTCGCCGAATACCTTCACTTATCTAGTGCTTGGAATGTTTGCCAGTTGTACGGACCTATAGCTCAATTTTCTTTGGTGTATCTCTATACCAGTTTTGAATAACCTGTGGGTTACTTTGACCAGTTTCATTAGTAGGTTCTTTAGAAACTCGTCACTAAGTCGGTCGACACAACACCATATTAAATATAAATCGAATTCCATTTCTAGTTGGAAGTGCTAATGGAGAATTTCGGCTGCCAACGTTTCACATATGTCAGTGGTGAACTGAATCTTCTCTTGCTACCTGATGGCCAAGCTAAACGGGTCATGAGAAGCAGGGCAGCGATCAGTCGGAATGCCGGCCACAAACCCAAGCTGCTAGATAGGTGCATCTTTGGACACATTGTGGCGTTTTATTCACATTGTAAATGCGGTGTTTTCTGTGAATCTCCCAGCGTGGTTCACCCAGATAACGCTGGCTCACTTCTGCTAGGTGGTGGATATTTCCGGCTTGTAGAATCTGGCTGTGTAGACAGATGGGTTGTTGGATGTATCACAAAGCACAGTTGGGGAAGCACTTGGCTAACATAGTCTATGAAAATAAAGCATCGTCATCATCATGGTATCGTGAAGGAGTACAGTGCAGCGAGTAAAAAGCAGCCATTTTTCATTTGGACACAACAGATAAATCACGCTGCTCACACGCTATACATTATTATCATTATATATATATATATATATATATATATATATATATATATATATATATATATATATATATNATAATCACCGGTTTTTTGCGGATAAGCATGGTGCCAACGCCACATCAATAACAGTAACAGAGATAGGTGGATTGGGATACAGAACAGAGTGAAAAGAAGGTTAACGGTCCAAGGAGCACGTTTTCGTTTGTCAGCTTTTGGTGTGCAGGTTGTCTGTCATTTGTCTCGTTCACTATTTCAGCAAAGAGTCGCTCGATAAGGGAGAATTTCAAATATTCGGGATTATTTGGTATTTTTCCGTATTAGATCCTGTCCAAACGGTTGTGAAAATACAGCAGAAGCTATTCCCAACTGCGTTTTCGTCTAAAAACAACGGTTTACAAAAATAACATTTAAAAAGGCAGCTTTTATTTATAAAGTTGATTTTTCGGGATTATAATGCTCGAAACGCACTGTTGCCTTACACCTATTTTTGACTGTTAAGATAAGCGAGAAATCCTCTAAGTCCCGAAGGTTTGTATCGTTTGATTCTTCTCATCAGACAAAAAGAAACCTTTGAGAATGCTGTAAGCCCGCTTTGCTGCCTTGACAACGAATGCAGTTATCAAAACTCGCTGTTGGCTACTCCCTGTCTCAATCTGTCATCGACGGCCTGGTTGCCACAGTAACCTAATGTGAACTGAAGGGCATCGGCAAAGTTACACGCTAAAGTTTGTTGCTGAATCGGATTCCTGGTTTTGAATGTTTCCATGCTCGTTTGATCTTTAGCTTCATCTGATGTATTTGCATCCCATTTAGGATTCGAACATCGTGGACAACATAACCAAGATGGCGGATGGAAATGGAATATCTATTTTCAACTTTCTTCACTATTTCAGTTTGACATTTACTACGTGGGAAGTTAAACTGAGAAAAGCCAGAAGTAACTCATAAAACCAGGCTGTAATGGGGTCAGTAGTATCGGCTATTTGATTTTCTCAAATAGTTTACCGAAATTTTCAAATTATCGATTTTTTACTTGTAAAACTACACTACTGTCATCTGTTCGCATCCTACTGATTGGAACTGAGAAAAATCTGGATTATGAAACAAAGATAAATAAGAACCGATTGTTTTTACAAATGTGATGCCGTAGAAGGAGATAATTAATAGGACAAGCTGTTTCAGTTTATTTTAAACAACCTATATCTTGATTTTATTAAACTGTTGTATCGGTAATCAATCTCCTTCATTTTATTGGTAATAGTCAGTGTCTCTAAATCGGATTTTGTTAGATACCTCGGTGTCACCGTCACCCATAAACTGTCCTACTTACTTTTATGGCCGTTGGCTCCTGGGAAAGGATAAACCGGCTTCATGGATATCCCGAATGGCCACTGTTCGCACTCGGCAGTCTGCGGCGAGATCAGCGCAGATGGTGATCCAGCTTGACGCGATTACCGTAGACGAAGCAGAGATCAAGGTTCTCTGTATCCTTGCGTACCGTATCTAGCCAGGTTTTCAGCTGCCCACCGTGTTGACAGCGCCAGTTCGGGTAGGGAGGCGGTGCCAAGACAGCTTTGGTCAGGTCGTTATCAGGCTTGCGAAGTATGTGACCAAACCATTGTAGTCACCGCCGTTGTATTAGCATCCGCAGCCATATAAGATTAAAACACCGATTTATGACCGCTTCATTTGAGAGCTGATCCCTCCATCGTATTTCTGGAATAATTCTTAAGCACCGGTGATCGAAGACTTCTAATCGTTGACAGTCTTCGACTCTAAGTGGTCAGGTTTCGCAACCCTACAGGACGGACTGCTGCGGAGGAAACTCGTATTTTTTTCTTCGGACTAATTTCGTTACTACCCCAAATGGAATTCCTCAGCTGTAGAAACGCTTTTGGTGCAGCATCGACGCGCACTTGTTCCGCGTCTTTAGCTTGACCGTTGGAGAGTATGGTTGAGCCCAGGTATTTAAAGCTTTCGACGGATTCGATCGGCTCGCCGTTTAGTAGTAAAGTCTTTGGCTAGCCAAAGTCTAACCCGCAAAGCAGCGGGGCGGTGTGCGAAAACCGCAATCCATGGTGATCCGGTGTCCAGTTCATCGGATCATACACCCTTTGGACGGGGTCGAACGTCCAAGGTGCCCAACACACCTCGATGCCCTATCGAGCCGGTGACCACTGCCACAACCAGGAAGTTGTGTGTATAGTTCGTACGCCTCCTCATGGTTGGCTTGGAGTCAGGGATTTTGGGCAGCTCCCCTAGGTGAACTACCAGTGGTCCACCGACGTGGTTATAGCTCGGATGTCAGCTTTTCGTCTTCCTCTTACTTTGGTGGGAAAACACCTCCGCCACGAGAAGGTAGTGAGTAGGGCTTCCTCACCGGAGGCTATTTGAGACGTTTGAACGTATAGGAGCATTTCGCTGGGTGCAAGGGAAGGGTGATCAGCCGCAACCCTAGACACCCACCCTAGACCATACTGAGGCTTGTGGAGGCTGTCAATTGATGTAGTCAACGATCACTTGGAGGTCGGACATGTTCTCAGCAAAGACGACCATTATCTTCAATGAATTCTAAATCGGTGAGCCATAAGTTCGGAGAGATCTGAACTCTTTGGTATCCTGCCGTCGAACAACCCATTATCCGGCCAACAAAAAGTTGAACTGTATTGTGGACAGCGGGCACCTCCGTCGCACTCCAAATCCTACCTGGAGAGCGCATGACTCCCCACAGCAGATGCGGATTCGAGCACCAGTGTTGGTATAGTAGGATCTCATGGGGTTGATAAGTTTAACTGGGACCCTTATCGGCCAGATTTATGTTCCAGAGAGATTCACGATCTATAGAATCGAATGCCGTACGAAAATCAATGAAGCACACTGCTGTGGGCTGTTGAAACTTGTGGCTATGTACCAAGAGGCAATGTAAATTGAATACGTGGTCCACACAGCCCTCATCGTAGCGGAATCCCTTCAGGTTAGGGCTAGTGTGCGCGTGCCTTGTTTCAGCAAAGCCGTTCAAAAAAGGTTTATCAAAAACCTTGGCCGCCACACGAAATAAACTGATGCCTCTATAGTTTTCGCTCACTGATTTCTCCCCCTTTTTAGGGAAAGGTAGTATAATCGATTTGCTCCAGTTAATTGGGCAAATTTCAGTTTCCCAGACTGCACACATTGCCTGTCCTGGTTTCCTCAAGTTATTTGCGGTTTCGCCAAAGTTCAAAGACTGTCCTTTATGTTTACAGGCTCAGGGAACTGTCCGTTGCACGTAATCATCTCTTTTAAATTCGTAATAGCCTACTTCCTTCCACTATGGTTATAATTCTCCACAGTGGTGGTCAAGTGGTTAAGGTTGTTCAAATAGTGATTCGGAAATCCTGAGTTCGAACCTCTTCACCGCTACTTATCCTCCCTATTTCTGTATTTTCCTAAGCGGCGTTTGCATGGCCGCGGCCTCCTTAAAAGTTGATTGTACCTTTGTATATTCAATAAATAAAAAAAAAGAAATTAAAAAAGTCGTCAGAAATCATTCTCGGTTTAAAAGAAAAAGATTTCAATTTTTTTCCATATCCCTCAAACTTTTGTCCCAATAGTGTGGTATAGGGTCATTTTGATGAAGTTTTTTGTTACCAAGCGTTTCGACGCTTGTTCATTAACAGGATTACATGTAATTTACACTGTCTTCATTCCGAAATCTGCAGAGTCGCATTTGATCGCGGAACTCACTCCAAAATATCAATTACTTTGTGTGCGTAATTCCACATACAGAAACAGTTTAATTCCATACCTTGCTCGTCTCTTGGTTAATCGCCAGGCAATTGTCACACCTGGGGGAAAGCTAGCATTAATTTTTTTTTCTTTTACCATAGTATCTAATTTATCTTGTTACTTTTGTCTCGCAACTTTTTATACTTCCACTGTACAATGTTTGTAAATTGCTGGGAATTCACCCATTGATTTGACTTGAGAGCTAATTTAAAACAAGAATATTATTGAGGTGAAACTGTATAGTAGAAGATCAAACATAACACCTTACGGTCGTATCCAGTGGGAATTCTCTGCAAGTTACAGTCCCATCGAATGCCGAATATTCGAGTAATTGTCATACGGGGTACTCATCCTGTTACGCAGTTCATCTTGGTAGCCTAAGCTATGCGCTGTTCCCATTTCGAAAAACTGTTTAGAAAAAAAACAGTGTTCGTTTTGGCTGATCATTATGCAGATCCATCGATTGAAAACCGGTTAAGTGCAAGCTGCGGTTTAGTGTTAGTTTGAATTCCGAGCAATTGGGTAGTGTTAGAATTCAGTTTTTGACTATTTAAAATACATAACAATAATACTGGATTCTCTCATAGCGCAAAAACCAGATTCCATTCTGCAACTGCTTTTACACTCGCTCCTCTTCATTCAAAAATAAGCTGTCAAATTTGCATAATGAAATGCCATGATTTCGTTTGTCAAACGCTTCGCTGTTGAGCATATTTCACTAACTGTAAACAAAAGTTGTTTTGTTTCGATGAATAGCATTTTTATCTTTTTGCTTGTAACTTTTGGCGCAGTTTATGCTTTCAGCCTTTTCAGTTCCTTTGTCTTGAATAATATCCCAGGAATTGATTCGGCGCGTAGGGATTTGATACCCTTTGCATTGTCAACGTGACCACCCGACACACCCATTCATTGTCGTCATTATCATCAGTCCTCTTAATTCATGCCTGATTAAGGCCGATTTGCAAATCATGGACCCATTTGTTTGTCATGAAGAATTTTTTTATCGTGATTTGTTTGATACAGTCTGGACTCAGGCACAAATGAAATATAATGACATCAAAACCGAAGCTTGGTCAGTCACAGTCGTTTTTGCTGTGGCATTTCAGTTCCCGCTGGTTGTTTAATTTATTGCTCTGTAAATTGCTTTCATTTTACCAGGATACTCCTCAGGTCGAACAAGACAGTTTAGATGAAGCGGAATGCTTGGCTTCCGTGTCCTCCTCCCATAAGCGACGTTCCAGTATGCACCGTCGTTACTCAGCCATCGAGCAATCTTCCAATCACCTTCCAGTCCAGAACTCACAGGTCAGTTATATCGCATACCACAGCTCACATATCTATCAGGCTATACTACCAGTTCCACCTTTTCATTTTCCTCTCGTTGATCAAAACGAATACTTATTTGTAAATTAATACGATAATTAACTGTTATGCCCTTGTCAACCAAATCTGTTGAATAGCTTAGCCAATATATGCATAATGTAATATTATAATATCGGATTCATTCTCTGCAGTCAAATGCCAAATATTTACAAAAGTTATTTCTGCTCAAGTAGATAATGTTCTTCGTAGCCATCGCTGCAATAATTGAGGTCGATGTCATGCATACTAGTTACAGAGACAATTTTTCATGGCTGATTGATCTACAATGTTTGTGTTTTAATAAGTCTCAAATTCTTCTTTCTCGTATCATACAATAGGGTGTTCACACGCCTGGTAATACCCATAGGTCACGGATGGAAACTCCGCAGCTCCACAAGGTGACGCAACCTACCCCTTCCAGTGCAGCTCCCGCCTCATCAAATGTGAATCCTTCCCATTCAGTCCAAGATCCGCTTCTGCAATGGATTCCATCGTCTATTTCTCACTCCTTGTCAACTCTTCGAATAAATTCCCAACCTCCTAGGAATTCTTCATCCGAGCAATATTCCCTGTTCCCTGAACGTGGTTTCACATCCACTCCACTCAGACGCACTGAATCAGCGCAGTTGGCCGCAAAACCCACCGTATCGGTAGATGAGAACGGGGAACAGTTGGAATTAGTCAATCCACATCCAGTTTTACGTCATGCAGAAGAGGACCCGATCGAGACCCATGATCAGGTGGTTGCGGAAATGGCGGCTCAAGGAATCGTTTGGGCCCCGCCGAATGTAATGGAACCGCGAAATGCTTCGCAAACTGCAGACGGTCTTTCGGCAAGAAACACACGATGGTACTCTGCAGGGATAGAAGAGGAACAAGTCAGTACATGAATTATTCAAGGTTTTCTTTCACAGTTGGAACGTTTCCGTTCATCATTTTAACCCATTTTCACCTGTCGTGCATGTAGGGTACAAATATGCAATAACTCCAGTGGTGAACAGACACGCACATTCCTCACACAGTCGCTGGCAGGGACATTTCCACAAGTTAAACTACCGAATTAGTTCTACTATCGGTTAATTCAATGCCGGATGATGGCGTAGTAGCTAACTTCTCATTATGTTTTATGCTTACATACTGTTGCTTTTCTTGTCCCAACGTTGCAAATATACAGACCGTTCAATGCATCGATATATCGTCAATTCAAACAGAACGAGACTTCTTATCTCAATGATTAGCACCACCCGCAGTTTCTGTTAGTTTTAATACCTCAGCTAGACGAGTTTTGGGAACTAAATTAAAAAAATCAATTCCTATAAATTAACCAGGAGATTTGCTATCCATCTTTACTGTTGATCATTCGTGTCGAGTGTTTCACACAAACGCACGAATCGAGCAGTACAAATCAGCGTGACCGATAAAAGTACTTTTGTAAGTGTTTACGGATGTCATGTGAAGTACAGTTCAAAATCCTTTGGGAATCCTTTTAGTTCACGAATAGTTCCACTAAAGGTGAGGTTTGAATGGTTTACAGCGTTTTCGACCCGAGGAAGTGCTCGCAAAGACAGGCAGGTTGGTGATGGCGATGGTTATTCAGTTTTGAGGGAAATCCGGACACATCGATCTTTATACGGTAGTAAATTTCTGCTTTTGATTGCAATTCATTTACATTGATCATTATTCATTCCACAATGCACGATAGCCACAAATGTTTTCCACAATGCCCAAGCTTTTCCTGGAATCATTTTCAGCATCTCTTAAATTTTCTCTCCCTCTCGATATATATATAGGTATTGATCGAACTCGTGCAACATGACTCTGAAAAGATAAATATTTCTCAGCCTCAAATATCATACCCATACATCAATAGCTACTGGTATTAAACATTTATTTCGAACTTCACTTTCCATTGTAGTTTTCTTAGCTCTCCCGTTTCGCGATTTGATTTGGCGCGACCTTGGTTGTCATGATAAAAATTGCAGTAGTTCGAAAGTTACTGTTTAAAATCAGAAACCATTTGGTGCAGAGACGCACGGACGTCTATTCTTTCTAACCAATGAATATTGTTCCATGAGGATGTTTATTCTGCTCCACCCGTGTACTTTAAGTAGCATATCTTTTTCTATACAATGCAAAGTAATTATACAGGTAAATTATGATATATCATCAAAATTTATTCGAAAATATATGTGGCTACAAACTGCACCCGCAAAATCTCGCATCAAGAAGGAAGTAAAAAAATATTTCATGGAAC
>UZAN01039916.1:20773-31925 GCA_900618425.1 Echinostoma caproni
GGCCAGGGTGCGGCATATACTGGAGGAAACTGACAAAAGTGATCTAATTTTCATGTTAGTAGACTCCATGCCAAAAAGACTGACTTAAGTGCTCCAAAATAAAGGAGGACACACAGATTATTAAAAATATGAAACTCCNTTTTCACGAATAAACTTTTATCATTTCCCCCCACAAACGTTCAGTTATCTTACAGTCGATGCGTCAGCAACCATAGTCGAAATGGAGAAATTGTACTTTTCTAACGCGCTCGGCCAAAAGAAGCAACCATATAATTTATTAGTACTATAAAAATTTTGCGAATGACCTAGGGTAATACCATGCACATGCCTGTGCATGAGGATCAAAACGTTTGGCAATGAGATAAATAGATTTGGGAAAAGTCATGATGTTGCACGAGTTTGGTTAATACCTGTATATATATATATATATATACGAAGCGCGTAAATACCCCTACTTATGATCTTCCAGTGATAATCCTTTCGTTGATGTCATCATCGTACAGCGAAATACCGGAAAGCGAACTGCACTCGTTGATGTGGATAAAATTCTATCCATCTCGAGCTTGTAAGACGCTCCACTAAATCACTTGTGAGTTTAGTTGTTTTAAACTCACAATAGTTTTACGACAGGGCCGAAGCAGAAGTGTACCAATTGATCAGTAACTTAATACTTCCCGTTAGTCATAAGATCTAGTCTTCTTAAGTTGCTTATGTAGAAGAATCTTATACATACACACTGCTTTCATTTTTTGGTTTCGGGCAATGCTTATTCCCGGGGTGCCACAATGCCCCCGTCAGTTGTTATTCTCTTTACATGTAGCTGTCAGTCTTCGTTTTTGCTCGTCCATATTGACCCCGAGATGCGAGTCGGTTTCTCTCGGTTCGTTTTGCCGCAAAAGTCAATTGTTGTTGCCTTTCGATGATCGGGCGTGTTCGCATGCTTCACGTTGTCACAATCGGAATCGGTCACATCCATATTAGGCAGACATGGCCCCCAGCATGTGGTTGGCGCAACTATTACTGTTCTTGTATGAGGAATAACCCTTGGTTTCTTATCCTGAGTTCTCCCGTTCGGGAAATTTATCTTAAGTGATAGACAACTTTTCTTCTACGAAGGGGAATAGCAAATAGTCAGCTGTTTATAGATGGCAGTATAAGAGAGCACAACAATGATCGTCCTGGTGCGCGTAGGATAATTTCACTGTCATCTCTGGTTGAAAAAATCTCCGTTCAGTTCACGAGTTGTTGCACAAGCGGTACTGGGCAATCACGGGTTCGTTCGAATGTATACATTGAACACCGTCGTTCTAGGCTCTCATTACGGACATATCATCTATCACAAGATGCGTGGATCTATGTGAAACAACCAAAATTACTTTGCGAGCTCTGTCGTTGAGCTTTGCGGCTTATACATGTTTTAATAATCATTTCAGCTTAAGCTACACGATTTTTGGTCATTCTGACTGTTTTTGGTTCGTTGTTGTGATGGAAAACTTGTTGAATCCTTTTCTGTATTTGTTTCAGAAATAGTTCTATTATGAAACTAAAATGATTTAAGTCGTGTTTGTTTATAAAGGCGGTTTGTACTATCTTTCATTTTCCCTAACACCAATTTGTATTCTATCCTTCATAATCGGATTGCTCTAACTACAATCTCTTAACCTTTTTCCAGTTGGTCACTCAACCATCACCAAATCATTGGGTAGCCGAGGACAAAACACGTTCTGGTTCCGATTCCTATTTTGCCGACGGAAGCAAACAAACCGGTCGGAGTAAAAGGTACACACATCCATCCGGTGCTCCGCAAGCACACCCAAACAGTCCGTTGTAAGCAATGCTCCGAGTCGAGGAACTACTGTTGTAGTTTTACTAACCTTTACAAATACAGATGAATTGATGCGATGGTCACATCGCACCGTGGATTTAATCGCCACGTTTACTTACTTACTTACTTACTTACTTTACTTACTTACTTGCTTACTTATCAGAAGACAGAAACCAGAACCGGCGCAGGAAAGTGCAAGGATAATGGTTCTAAAAACTCAAACTGAAGCTTACTTGCAAACAAAATAAAGGTTACCCAATTTACGCACGGTTGTCCAAGGTATGGTGGGTTTGTGGGAGAAGGGTATGTTCATTATGTCAACCGATAGGCAACAAAATAAAGAGACAAGATAGTTTTGTGAATGCTGAGACTAAATCATTCTGCCATGTTTTCACTTTGTCTACCTTTGTGCTCTGGTTTTGGTTGTTTTCTTTTAATGTTACATTCGGTTGACAAGTGAATGATATATGTTGCATTTCTACTTCCTTTTATGGACTACATAAAAATGTGTTTTTCAAGCCGGGGGAAGCTGCCAATCAAAGGTCTTCCATACAACCTACATATATATTGAAGAATGATCCAGAGTGCACTGTTAAAACGAAAATACAAAATATGGTACATGACTTTGGCCATAATCCTACAGTAGTCTTTTGATGACCTGTAGCTTGGACTTAAACGTGTTTGTTGCGTCTCTTTTTAGCCACAATTTTTGAACGGACTTGTAGTTGCTGGAATTCGATTTTCACATCCTTCTGTACGCGTGCATTATTTGCGAGATGCAACTCATCTGTTCGAGAAACCTGTCACTTTTAATTAGTGCTATCGATTTGTTTCTATTCTCCCTCATTACCTTAACCCGGGGTATAATTAGTCGATTCACCTAACCATCATCACACTTTTCCTTGCTTCACTTTCAGGTCCCAATCATCGACAATGCCCCCTGATGGTGTGTCTATTGAACCCCTCCCTTCGATCCCCACATCACGTGACCACCAGTCGATATCCGAGGGAGATGTCCAAAGTCGAACATTAGCGAATGATTTAACCACAAAAACAACTGACACTCTAACGCAGGTCAATGATGCGGGGCATCGGGACCTGAAAGCGCGTTTGGATCATGTGAGTGATTCCTATCGTAATTTCGTTTCTTCACGAGACTCCTTATTCAAATTATAATAGCAATACATGCCGCAGTTGACAGTCTGTACTAATCCATAACTGTCTGTTTTGAAAATGAATATTTTATTTAGATTCATTTCTTTATTTTTAGAAAGGAAATCGATTGTGTTTGGGTTGTCTCAGTAGATTGCCACCGGAAGAATTAGCTATCAAAGGCATGGTTCAGCGAGCTGGATTGCTTTCAGCATCCGTGTAAAAAAGTAGATGACTGGATGTAGTAAGCAAAAAGCAGAATCCTAAAATAAATTTAGCTCGTCATGAAGTTCTACTTAGTTTATACGGAATGTCATACCTTTCATCGGTTGGTATGGATAATTTTCTACAGTTAGTTTCCATCTAACCTAAACAGTCCAGTCAGCAAGTTTGCCTACCACGCACCCGGATTGATAGTGTGATGCTTCCAAAACCTAGATTTGTGCCTGTATGGGTGTATGTTTGTGTTAGAAAGAGACTTTGGGTACAGCTGTGCTTCTTTGGCACTTCTTATTTTTGGACAAGTGCTAATCAATTCGGCACCTGTTTACTCATGGAATATATCAGACCAAACATTTCTGAAAATTCGTTACAAACGTTCCATCACTTGCGGAGATCGGGAAACAGAGAGACGTGATGTGGCATCCGATACGTGCTAGTTGGATCGATCTGTCCATGTTTGTAATTCGTTTGCTTGTTAAAATTTTCATTTTCTATTACATTTACCAAACTGTGCTTTACATTCTGTGCATGATGAACGAATCGGATGGTGTATTCTAAGAGCTATTACCCTGTTTATCGTGCGACAGCTTTCTGGTGTTACTCAGCTTCCTGTCGTTCATTTGTTCCATCATCTGGTACTCAAAGATCTCAAGTTGGTACCATGTTTCAGTGATCAGTTCTTCAATACCCAGCTTAAACGGGTGCATATTACTTCACATTGGAAATTAGACAACTGAGTGCGCAATCTCCTCGTAGCATTACGCTATCCTTCTGATCCAATTTAATTTTATTACGGTTTCTGTTGGTACCAGGAAATCGCACTTAGGAAACAACAAGACGATTATATTCGACAATTACAAAAGTACTACGACAATTTGCTGACCAAACATGCCCTAGCCGAGGTGACCATCGATCAATTGCGAATGGGTTCTAAAGTCCGATCGGAATCGGAAGATCGTACCAATTCGCGTGCCAATACTCATCGGGCGTCCGATCTGGGGCTGATAGATCGATCTGCTCGGTATCAGTCGCAACCGTTATCCGCACTTCCAAACTTGAGACGAGGATCACAACTGTTCGGGGCAAGCAACGAGCAGTTAGTGGCTTCCGGACCACAGTTACGTTATGCTTCCACACCAATGCTCGTTTCGACAGCACAGCAACAGCAGCCACCACCACGACAGGGACGGTTGACCGAATCTCGGGATTGGTCAACCACGCAAACATCCTTTCCGCAGTTGACCGAGGATCCTGGTGGCAATAGTCGTGCTGGCGGATCGGGTGTACGCCAGATTGATTGGACCTACGGGAACGAAAGGTATGCCAGCTCAGAGCGTTTGTGTCAGACGGTCCCTGAGGAAGGCGAGCCCAAGTTAGTGTCGTTTCTCTATTGTATGCTCTGCTTCTTCAGTTATTTAATGTCTCTTGAATTTCTACCTGGTCACTGCCAATATCGATATTTGACGGTGTGGGCGATTTGTTTTAGGTACCAAATTGACTTTTTCACCATGTTGCTCACCATTCTTTCCACGGCCACTATTGTTCCTTCGCAATGGTGATCCTACAGTAGATCTTAATCGGTAAATAAGTTAGCGGTATTCTGTCTGCTTGCTAGTCCTTCCTTGATTACATGTGTCAAATTCTTTTGTTCATTCCGCATCCGTAGCTATTTCGATCTCAACAAGGTGGACACACCGCCGTCCTCGGCTGATGCTCGCATGCAGCGTCGATTGTCCAATTCGACCGTGGTATGCAAACCCGTCAAATCTCACGTGACAAACGAATCGGTATCAACTGAAACGGCTGATCAACGACCACATGATGCAGCGTTTTCACTTCGAGGTACGATCAGTCACTTACATATCTGCCTACCTAATGCAGAATCACAAATAAGTGCGAATCGGTCTTATTGTTGCGGTTCGTGCACGTTTCATCTCCGAGTGTATGCTGCGTAGCTCAGTCCGAATTTTTCCTCATCGTGCGCAGTTCGGGTTGCCCATGTGAAATTCGTTTCATTCAAGAACATTGGTTTGCTGTTTGCAATATTTTCGTAAACACTGATATTACATTCGTTGTCAAGGGTCAGATTTTGAAAATAGCTAAAACAAAATATAGATTGATAGTATTTTGTTCCATATGTTATGAACAGTATTGATATTAGTGTGTTAGGGCTGTTTCACTCCACTGATCGTTTTTTCTCATCGTTTAGTAAATCCTGTTTATCCAAATATAACATTCTCAAACCTCATCATCCGTGGAGAACTTTCTTGTTTTATCATTTTCGAAGGCTTCGTTTTTTTCACAAATCCGGGTCGACAAACTTTCAGAAATTTCCTCGAATCCCCGGAAACTGTTTTTTACAACGGCTTCATTTGCTGCGGTATCTGTATTCCACCATTCCCACACCGACGTCTTAATTTTCTCTTAGCTTTGCTTCACATGTTTGGTGTGTTAACTGCTGGCTGACTGATATCTCCTGGTACCTGTTTCTCGAACTGTGCATTGTTGTGGAAGACAGTGGACGTCATTAAATATCGTGAAAGCAGAATTTTGCATATTGAAACACATTCTCTTAACTGGTTTTACACGAGATTTTATTTTATTCATATGCAGTGTGCCGGTTGAAAGGCCATTGTCTTGCATGCTTATCAAATCTTTATAAACTGGTCCTCGTGTTTATCACAGAGGCTAGATTTTCGGACTGTTTCATTAACCAAATGGTGAGAACTGCCATTCAAACTGTAAGCAACAAACCTTAAGGGCCACTCTTTGGCAGTTCTCTTTGTGTCGACGAAAATAAAAAAAATCACTATACTATGCTGATCTTGTTTATCTTGTTATTTCTCTGTTTCCCATAGACCGACATATGCACAGCATGAATCGGAAAGAACCTGAAGACCGGCAGCACTCTGTTCATCCCAAACAACCAACAACCGTTTCGAACAATGAAGTGGGACTTGGTCCGGACGAGGTGCATCTAGATCTAATGACCAGTGTTATGGAATTGAAGGCGAAACTAGACCACATTCGGCTCCGAATTGCAGATCATGATGATGCACTGACAGAGTCAGATATCCGCCCACTTCGAGCTCAATATATTCAATTGAAGAAGTGCTACCACTTGGCCCGGCGTCGTTGGTGTGAAGATTCCAAACGTGCCGGAAGTGAGAAATTGTTTTTTTCCATTGTGTCTTGCGTGCTGAGTCACTATTCAGTAGAGAGATTTGTTCGCAATATCCCAATATCCGTTCTGCTCGATACGCACTTGAAAATGTTACTTCACCAATGTGAAATCGTTTGGATATGAATACTAATTTGCAAAATTTCCTGTTAATTTAAAAAGTCATTTGTTGAGCAAAAAAGATTTAAAGCATTGCACAGGTCTTTGGGTAATGATGATCATCGTAACTCAAAAGCCTGTTCCTTTCATTGCTTTGCTTCAAGTCGAATGTTAATCACTGCTCGAGCGTGGTGAATATAGTATATCCAGCGTTTATCTGCAACCAATGGAAGCAAACAGATCTACCTTTAATCATAAACCTCGTTTCCATTCTGCTCAGAGCCACTTATCCCATTAACCAACCTGAGTCGCACACTGGGTTTCCGGTTTCTGTGATCGAACACTTGGGGGTTGAGACGAATTCGTTCCCTCTATAGTTTGGTGCACTGAGTTGTAATAAATATCGAATGGTGTTGTGTAGAGACTAGTTGTACGAACTTGTGATATATTGCCTCATAAAGACTCATAGAAACAAAAAAAGAGCGTCTTAGATTCCACAGTGCTTCCTGATGTTCTATTTTCCATCGCTACTCTGCAATGAATGGAAACTATCACAGTAGCCTCACTTGAACTCGTTAGCAGTTCTCCATTTATTTTATATTCATTGTTTTCTTAGGTTGTTGCGTTTTCTTTTTCACCCGTTCTATGCGATCGAATTTAGGCTCTACATATGTTTGAGACCTGACATAACATGGTAATTTGATTATTTTATTTTCGGGAAAAATAGCTTTTGAGTTCGATTCCAGTCAAACTTTGGACAAGGAACTGTTCCAGCTCCGTTTGCAGTTGGACGATATAGAAGCTTGTTTGCAATTGACCGGATCGCCGATGAACGAACCAAATAATTTTTCCGGCAAACCCCAATTAAACGACAGTTACGTGCGTAACTTTCCAGTAAACTCTGGTCACACGATCGGATCGAACTCCAAATATCCAACAGTTGTGGATAGCGGCGTTCTGTCCTCACCAAGTCGTTCGGACCGGGAACACGATTTGTCCAGTGTATCCAGTTCACCTCTTGTGAAAGGCAAGTACTACTGTTCTTTACGTGCTGTTGAGTTAACCGCAATGAATTGGTTTCTCATACAATGTTCCAGTTACATTCTGTTTGCCTCGTGGTGTGTGCGTGCGCTCACGTGTGTGTGTGTGTGTGTGTGTGTGTGTGCGTATTCGCATGTGTACAGGTGCAATGCGGCCACATTCTGTCCGATAGTAGACCCGCTGTTGAACTGTTTTTGGTGTGACTGTGTCTCCTTTCATGTAGCGTTTTCATACAGTCCGTATGTTTCTAGTATCTGTATGACATTTTCCTTTTCACACAGACAACCTACGGGCCCTGGAGGATTTGTATGTGGATCTTATGGATCGATATAATAAATTGAAGGAATGTGATGCGTCCCATGAACAGGCTACTCGGCTATATGATATCATGAAGGTTCGTGTTTGTGGATTCGTTCACTATTTTTACACATTTAGCGTCTGTATGACCTTGCAATCACGGTGAACGGTCATTCCAGCGTGATTCCAACCCCGGAAGAGTTGGAATCGGTCTTTCAGCTGGATGGAGATACACGAAAACTGAGCGAGGACTTGGAGAAAATGATCCGCACAGAACGTGAACTGTCTGCATATTCCAGCTGTGAGTTTTTTCCAGCACCGAATAAGAATTCGTGTGTTTACCGAGTTTTTTTAACCATTCACTGTGATTTCACCCCACAAAGCCTGTTATGATGCGATCCTAGCTCGTTGGGTCATGTTGTATGTATTGTGATGAACCACGGAACCATATGGTCACGCGGACTTCTGTACAGTAAACGGAGGTGGAAGAGAAAGCCACTCATGTTGAACGTGACAAATCAGCCGGTCAGGCATTCGGAAAAGAAACGGGCGTAAGCGGAGGTAAAACAAAGTATGAGTAAATTTGTATGATACTTTTTGCACACCAGCTCGTTCGACAGATTTTTGACGACGCGTTGTAGTGTTGACTCACTGTGTCTGGTATTTGTATGGAGTTGAAGCACACATTTTGACGAGCGATAACCATATTGATGGTATCGATAGAAAATGGGCAGAGGGAGCAACTACTTGGTGATGAGTGGGCAGTTGAAAGGACAAGATTTCAGTAATAGATAGACGAATTATAATGTGTTTGTCCTTTCATACAGTGGTAACTCCTGAGTCGAGGGAACGGTTTGAATTGACGGCAGTTCCATGTCTCCGTAACGTGCAGCAGCATAAGATCTACAACCTTGGCCCTGGGACTAAAAGGACCCCTATTTGGAAAATGCGGCGACAAGGTGAACGGAACTAAGACTGTTCCTCTCTTTCAAGCCAAGGAGATTTGTTTGCGAACACACTCACGTTCTCGCTATGTAGGCGCGTCGTTTTAGATTTGGTATGATTCTTGTCCAGAAAGGTTGGCAAGAAGCTATTAATCCATAGATATGGTGTGACTCCTTAGTTTCATCCTTTTATTCTTTTCGCCTCCTAGACTCTAACGTGTCTGGTCGGGACCCGTACTTGGATCCTGCTCAACCTCCAGTCTCCAATTCTGGGCATACACTTAACAATAACAAGTCCCATCACGATCCAGTTCCATCCACATCTGGTCTTACCCAAAATACTATGACATTTTCTAATCGTGGATTTGGTACACACCAGGTATGCAAGTGTGATCGTTATTGCTAACAGCCTCTTTGTTCCGTACTTTACTTAGCATGCAATTTACAAGAAATTGGATCCCATTCATAAATACTGGTTATATTGCCTGTATTTCTCACTGCGGTTGCACAATCTGATTATATGGTTTGCCGTTTATCAATTGAAACGCTATTGTTTTTACCGGTGATGGAGATTACAAAGTCACACCAAATTCTAGACGTTGCAGAAGNNNNATATTTTCATTCCCGCTTTAAGTCAGATCGATAAGCTGATTCTGACCGCCCTTGACTTCCACCGAGCCAATTTTAGTCGTCTTCAATTTGTGCAAATAATTCTCTGTCTACATGGATGGATTTCCCCTTTCAAATTATCAGCCTGTTGTAATGTTGCTGCATGTTGTACCGCTAAAAATTAGCATCCCGGTGTACTTTGTTACTTTTCGTTTTATGCAACTTCTGTTCTAAGGAATTAGTCACCCCCGTGGTCCACAGCGACCCAAAGAGGTCCTCGGTAGTAGGATTTTAGATGGTATTCCGTTCATCTATTTCATTTGAAGTTTCCGCCTCTCGTCTTTGCCTATCCACTTAAAATCTGCTCGGTCTCAAAGTTGGTTTAGACTTACTGACCGTCAGCGATGTAATCCATAACCTACTCTGGGAATCCTTGTCAAGCTACTGGAACGGAACGGTGGAGAATGGCCTAATTAAACAGGTTCACATTTGTCGCATCACGGTACCGTCGACAGATTTGTGCCGTTTCATTTGGAATAATGGTTGCCAAGTGGAAACCCATCACTTCCTCGGGGGTACTGCCGAAGCTAAATCTTAACCGCTTGTTCAGCGAGCCTGAGTCCGCTCTCTCAACACCTGGCCACCCATTCAGTAACATTACTTGAGGACGCACTGAGTAACGTGCAACTCTTTATTTAGTTCTGATGCACGCATGCATCCGAATTTGAGGCACCGCTGGAAATCATCACTGGGTCAGAGTTTGACTGAACATGATTGAGCTATGTACATATTAGTAGGAATTTCACACACTTAATTTGTCCAACTTATTTCGATCACTGAAATGAACCTGTTTCTGTTGTTCCTTTTGTCTTCGAAAATGAACAATTTCATACCAGCACGGTCTTTGAATTGCGTACTGTTAGTCGGCTTCCTGTACCGTGTGTCGCATGCATGAAGGTGTCTTTCCTGGGACACAATTCTGATTACTAGCCACCCCTTATGTCAGTAATACCTTTGGTTTAACGAGTACGCCCTGGTTTGCGCTTTTGTTCAAGATCCTGATAATACGTTCTCATCGTTTGACCAACAGTTTTAGGCTCTCGACAGACGGTAGATACCTCATCGCCTCTGGTGAGTGATTCGGTGGTACGAAGCTACTATTGACCTTACAACATTATTTTTTTGTGATTCGGACAACGTTTAGCTTCGACCAGAAGTGGGTTGATACTCGGGTTGGCTGCAGTACTCCTGTAAGCATTAACCTCACTCCTAAAAGAGGATTAGTCGGTTTCATGGATCAATCCATAAGTACACAATAGGCGTTACGTAATCTCGGGTATATACTTATCATGTATGAACTATTTTTTTCTGCCACGAAGTGTAAGATGTGATGATCAATATGGTGTAGGTAATTCTCAAAATCAAGACATCATTATTCAGGAGGATATATCAAAATGCTGGTATGTTACCATGTTCATAGGTGAATGAACGAGAAATACGTTACACTTCACTGACTGTTTTCTATGTTGTCCTGTCCGTCCATTCTGCGGGTCGCTGTGCTTTGTTTCTGTCTGTCTGTTGTGGTGTTTGTGATAGGTCACACGTCGCATTCGTTGCCTGACCTATTCTCGCGGTTCATTGCGCCGAGGAGAGATCACTGGATTAACTGTGGGCTTGTTGACAGTTTCTTTACACGCCAGCAGTCGCACTGTGTGTGTGTGTGTGTGTGTGTGTGTGTGTGTGTATGTATGTATGTAAGTATATGCACGGCAGTAGTTTTGC